>JAQGBW010000781.1:0-34049 GCA_034698625.1 Julus scanicus | reverse complement strand
GAGGGAGGGGTAATCGACGGGTTGTGACATCATTATGGATGGGGTGTAGTGAAATTTGTGACAATTGTGACAAAGGGGGTGGGGGTGTTTAAAAAGAGGCAAAAAAGAGTAACAATTTATGGATCACTCGTAAATCAAATGAACTGAGTACAAAAAGGTAAAATTATCTATTTCAAATTCCATAAAACACGATGCTGGTGATCATCTGAGTAAACCTAACTAAAACTACTTTTTCCAAATTGCATGGAACCCCATAATGATTCCAGTAAAACAAACTAAAGCCACGATGAAGTTCAGTGCCAACCAATCCAAAATTATTCCCAAAAATGAACAGAACACGATGATGATGTTCTGAGCAAACCAAATTAAAACTATAGTTTTCTCAAAATGTGTATAGAAGACGATGATGATCTTGGTTATAAATCAAATTAAAATAATCTCTGAGATTGGCCTTATATGTCCAACCCAGCACCACCAATAATGTTCTATTCCGCTTAGGACGTGATATATCCGAGTTACCCATTTTTAAATCCCAGCGCCATCCAGGAGGCGTTTTGCGCAACTGTATCACGCATATATGATTCTGATGGCAAAATGGGAGTTAAAAAAATCCAGATTCGCTGAAATGCTTCGCAACAGGAGTTAGTTTCGAATCGGTTTCTCGTCTCGGCCATAAATAAGCCAGGTTTCTCGCACCGCGCAATTCCCAACCGGCCCGCCAATCGTGCTCGCATTTAATTGGGCAACACGCCGTTATGGATTTTATTGTTCCAACTCCCGGATATTCTTTTTCCAATTAAAAATCGGTTAATACGTCGGCTAATTCGGTGCTGGGAATTCGCCGTGCGCTCCTCCACTTTAGTCCGCATTAAAACGTCGTTTTGCGTGCAGCCGAGCAACGGGCGAAAGTCTACCTACATCAGAAATGCACTTTTAATCTGGAAATTAAACGCCGACGTCAAATAGGGGCCTCGACAAAGTCCCGCAATTGGTATAGCTTCCGGTATTTTGGGCAAGAGGAAATGGAATAGATTCCCAATCACTGCAGGTCAGGAATGACGAAGCTGTATACGTTTCCCCACCACCAATACTCCCATTTCAACCAACCTCATCTCCCAAAGTGAGAATTTCATTATTTCCCAGCACAAAAACGGCAATTTTTATATTATCCATGTAAAGTATCTATTCTCCATCTCCATAACTGTAATTTCACTCTTCCCCATCTCTCCAAAGTTTTGATATATGTAGATTGACAAAGGAAACAGTGACTCCCTTCCCTATCCTTCCTGCCCTCCTACATTCCAATTCGTCCACAACAGAAACTTTCATTCCACATCACCCAAATCAGAAATTTCTGCCTTCCCTAACACCTGAAACAGACTAAAAAAGATTAAAACAGAAATTTTTGTCTTTCCCATCACCCAAGACACAGTCTTATTCATTCCCCTCGCCCAAAACAGAAACCATTCATCCTCTCCCAAAACAGAATCTTCTCTCTACCCCATCACAAAAAAAACCAGATACTTATTCATTGTCCATCATCCAAAACAGAAACTCTATTCCCCATCACCCCAAACCGAAGTTTCTTTCTCCCCATCCCCCAAAACAGAAACTTATTCCCTATCACTCAAAACAGAAACTTCTTCATTCTCCATTACCCAAAACAGAAACTTTTTTATTCTCCATTATGCAAAACAGAAACTTCACCCTTCCCCATCACCCAAAACAGAAACATATCCAACATCCAAAACAGATACTCTATTCCCCATCACCCCTAACAGAAGTTTCTTTCTTCCCATCCCCAAAACAGAAACTTATTCCCTATCACCCAAAACAGAAACTTCATCCTTCCCCATCACCCAAAACAGAAACATATTCATTAGCCATCATCCCAAACAGAAACTCTATTCCCCATCACCCCAAACAGAAACTTATTCACTATCACCCAAAACAGAAACTGCATCCTTCCCCATCACCCAAATATAAACTTCTTCAATCCCCATCAAAACAGATTTTACCCTTATTTTCATTCTCGTTTACTCCAAACAACTAGCTCCAGCTTAAAACTCTCTCTCAATCTCCCAAAACGGTTATTTCCAATTCTCCAACGATAACTGCAAGAACCTTTTTTATTATCCAATCCTAAATCTACAAATCTACCAAAAGCAATATTTACCGATCTTCAATAAAGAACGTGTACAAGAGAAAATGCTCGTTTTAAGAATGGGAGAAAAAAAAGACGTCCTTGTAACTGGAAGTGGGTAGGAAACTGAAGGTATTACAGAACCGTGGAATGAGGAAGGCCTTTCATGAGAAAGTTTTGCCATTTCCGGTCATTTAATACAACTTTGGTGTAGTTTGGCCTGTCAAGTCAAGGTATGGTAATTACAGAAGCACGTGATAAAAACTAACCTCAGCATAATTAAACAATTCTAATAATGAGCTCACTTTTAAAAAATGCAACTAATTATCAGTTCTTTGAGGTTTTTGCAAATAAACAATAGGGAATAAACAACTTTAAAACCAACTTCCCAGCTGGTTAATTGGCTATAGAAAATCCAGCACGATTCAGTACTTTCAATACATATTACAATTGACAATATTATTGAGAAGACATGCATGTGTATCAGGAAGAGGAAGTCGGAAACGATGACATAACATTGTAATTAATATTTCTATTTAATATTTACAAGATTTTTTAAAATTTGTTCTTTACATGTAATGCCATGTTATGCTTTCTTATATATTCATTAAGTTTACCTAGCTCTATTTCAGTACATTTTCCAAACTATTCTAGTGCGGTGGTTGCCAAAGTTGTCAATGGAAGGACACTAACTTAGTGCGGAATTTTCAAATTTGGATACAGTAGAAATCAGAAAAAAGCCGGATTACGATGGTAACTATCCAAAAGCGGAAAATTTACCTTGAAATACGGCCCTTATGTATTTCCAAACATTCCAACACCGCTATTGATGGCATGTTCTCCATTCTTCCATGATATTATATCAAGTGATACACAAATTCTTCAGCCAATGTAATGTAGATTTTATTTCAACCATGTTTCAGACTATTTTAAGGTATTATCTTAACAATTGCATGTAGGGCTTAAACGTGTTTGAATTTAGAATATAAGGATAAGTAAAATGTTAACAGAAGAAAGTTTGCACAATTTCGAAGTTTCAGAATAACACTTTCACACACCTTTTTAGTGATAATTAGAAGCTTAATCCAAACAATTTTCTGCAATTGAGTAGGTGTACAATACAAAACGGCGCATGTGCCATGCATGAGCGCCTCTAGTGGCCAAAATTGCTGGAGGGACAGCCCAGCGTCGTCCATATAGCATTTCCATTGATTTTGCTCTTTTAGGAACGGATTTTTATGATATTTGGGAAATTTAACGTAAGTTCTTGAAATTTAGAGTGGAAATTCCACTTTAAGAACGTGTAGGCCACGTCAAAACCATTTTATTTAAACAAAACGGCGTTTTATTTGAATGTCACCACGTGTTTCAGTTACATACATACTATAAATTTCTTTCTTATTTTGGAGTTTTTAGGGATCCTGTGGTATGAAATCTTGAAATTGACGTTCCTAAAGTTATTTTTATAACATGGAACACAACAATTCCAGCTTGAAAACGTTTTTGAAATGCGAAATAAACACGTGTAACTCAATGAAACGTTTTTGGCCTGTCCCCCAGGAAAGACCCTAAAACTACCACAGATGGCGCTAAACGTAATGTAGACCTCCTCTATTGCGCATTGGGCACATGCCCTATAATGTGCCAACTTATAAGTTGTTATCTGAAGAAGGACTTTAGAGTCCAAAAGTAGTAGAAATAAAACTACATCACTGGCTGCAGAACTTCTGTTCTGGAATGTAGAGAGAGGCAACCATCTCCACCACTTGTATTTGCTGAATTCGTTACATCAAAGTCCCAACAACGTGAATCCCCTGACTTTTCTTCTCAGCCCCCTTTCTTAATCTCAACTTAATCAAACCTTAAGCAGTCGCCCTCTCCCAATTCGACTAGATGTGGATAGTTATCGCCTGCGAGCGAAATTGCTTCTGAAAAATTTCCTTTTCAATTTGCTCTTCGATTTCCCTGGCAAATAGTCCGCGGGGACCCATCTCGAATTAATTCCTCGGCAAATTGCCGGTAATTTGCCCAAATTTCGCCTCCCGCATTACGCTAACGCTCTGCTAATTGCACCCCGGGCGCAGATCCCGCCATAAGCCCGGGCTGGCGGACCCGGGCCCCGCAACTCTCCACGGCCCCGGTCCTCCCAGGGACCGCTGCAATTTTGCGAAGAAATTATCCTCGGCTTATTGGCCAATATATTAGCATAATTTTCGGCATGGGGTCCCGGCGAAACACTAAAGTTGCTCGTAAAAACTTCCTTGTGCAACCCAAACTCGGTGCTCAAAGTCCTACGGTCTCCCCGGCTTCGAATTAACTAATTAACAATCCTCTCTAATGCCTTCGTTGCACAAAATGAGGAAAAAATGGCCGTTAAGGGGGAGCTAAACCCTACTATACCAGCAATGGAATTTTTCAAACAATTTGGGGGAAAAAAATTGGTGGCGCCCTCTTGCTTTTCGTGAGAGCGTAACCATTAAAGGGTGGTTGGTTGTTGCACCAACTAACGAAATCCTTTTTTATTATTTCTCAACTTCTATTAAAATGTAATAATTAGAGACGAATACAAACTTGTTTTCGTATAACATTGAACTAATAAAGTACTTTTAATTTGAAATGGAATTATTCAAATTTTAAATTAGGACATATTCAAATCAATGAATAAAATGTTAACTTTATGTATGTATAGTGTTGAAAATAAGACAAATATCAATTCATAACTAAATAACTAACTTTCTAAGATCAGAACCTGTGATATTATTATTTATTGTAGGATATTGTAGATATCCTAAATATCACCATGTGCAGTATTAGAATACAAAGTTGGGGATAACTTTCAATAACTATAAATGGTCAACTTTTAAAAAAATAAAGTATTCACTTAACTTTAAACCAATCAGATTAAATGCATCATCATATTTATTAATATAATTATTAAAATATCTAAATTAAACCTTGAGATTTAACACAAGCTGGGCAATGTCAGATTGTCAGATTCACTCAAATTTGCATTTCCAATATATGGAGAATAATCTCACAAATGTGTATATCTATGTACTCGTACGTCCACAGTTCACAGTCAGTACAATTCACATAAAAATAACTTGTCTTACCTGCGGCTTCGGAGAGCTTCTCTGACCCAGACATTTCGTTTGGCGAATCCTGGATACCCATTTCAACATTCTCTGAAGAACCTTCGTCCCATTCACCCCCTGAAATACAAATCATAATAAAATTAAGGACTGCCTTTCTTATAATTTGGAACAGTTATCAGATTTTCGTAAAGTACCATTCGTGGGTGTACTCATTAACACATAAAGTATAGCGATCAATTCTGGTACTTGGTATGGTTCATGCTCAACCAAATCTACTCAAAACCCATTACACATTCTCCAAAAATCTGAAGTTATACACAGAAATGAGTGATGAATGGTCACTTTTTTAATAAGTTCAAAGACAGATCGAAATAATGAACTTGAAAGATCCATTTGGAATGACAGCTTTAGGAAATAAAGTCTTATCCCAGAATATAGTTTTCTGATAATCTCTGATAAATTAAACATAATCTCAGCATATTATGAAGCAGGCTGTAAACATTATTCCAATAAGCAATAATGATCCAGTTGGCAACATCCGAATGATGTTGTCCAATAATGTCTGGTAAATCCCATGTAATTTCCAAAAGATAATGAATTTCTCCTTTGATGTGACCGATAATGAAATCACACGCTTTTATGATATCATGTAACACTTATTTTTCAGGATATGCATAAAATAATTTGGGTGAAGGATGGCCTCACTAGCACCCTGACTTTTTCATTGGCTGTTCATGTCAGTGTAGAATCATCAAAAAATAAGATTCACAAATCGCAGCATCCCTTTGCGAATCACCCAGCTAGGCCACAATCTAGGAATCCATCTTGGAATCCGGGAAAAGCAAGAAGAAAATGGAAGGGTACAATCCTGGAGAGGCGGGACACTCAAGAGGATGACTAAAGCCAGCCATTGGAAAATCCTTGGAATATTACAAAATGGCGTGCGGGTGGTTCCCAACGGGGAAGAAGGCCCGTGCAATTTCATAATTATTTCATCAGAGATCCACGGACGGTCCCCTCGGACCCCGCCATCCATTCCGCCAATCCCCACGCAGAGCCCCCGCCGAGTCGATATCGACAAAGTCGTGCGGTGCTGCTGGGTGCCCTCGGAACCGGGTACCATGGCGACGCGGGGCCCCCGGGGAGAACCGTGGCTTCCTTGCGCTGGGCTCCCCCGGGGCCCTCCTATTCTGAAGGCTCGTGCCACCGCTGTTGATTTTAGCTTTGCCGGCACCGCATGCGCAGTCCATCAGCCAATTCGAGGACGGCTCCCCCAATATACCAAGCTTTATACATAATGTTCAATTTTGTATCTAAAAAAAGTAAAATGATGAGAAAAAAGAAACCTAAGTGAAATGTTTACCGAAATCTGTACGTGTAGAGCAAGCACGATTGCGCCCCATGGCGCAAATAGATACATCTGAAAATGGTAAAATTTGGCTAAAATTCAAAGATTTGATTGAAACTTCAAATTAATCTGAAGACATAGTAAATGAAACCTCGTCTTTTCCTAAAAAATAAACTTGCATCTGTATTGTCCCGGGTCGAAAATGTAAATACGGTTATACAGAATATGGGAAATGCAACATACAGGCATGTCAGAAATTGGACATACATACCCATATATGACATGACTATCCGTAACTTGTCATATATGCAAATTATGACCACGTCCAGGAATAAATAATCATATATGAGAATGTACGATCATGTACAGTATCTTATACTATATGCAATTCTAACACTGTACAATTACTAAACAAAATCTTGGTCAAAAATGCCATATATGGTCATATAATGTATGTTTTTAGACATATGAAAATTATGACCACGTCCAGGAATAAATAATCATATACGAGAATGTACGATCATGTACAATATCTCATATATGCTTTACTAACACTTTACATGTACTAAGCCAAATCTTGGTCAAGAATATGCCATATATGGTCATATAATGTATGTTTTTAGACATATTGGACATAATGTGGATGGTTCATATTCAGGATATATATATATAGAGATGGTCCATCATAGGGCAGCCAGATTTGTTAAGATCAATTACCAACATTCCACGAGTGTGACAGAAGTGCTCTACTCTCTAAATTGGGACATGTTGACAGTGGTGACGTTTGTTATTGTATGAAAGTTAAAATAACCTGAAACAAAATCTAAGAATGTTAAAATTTCCAAAGACATTCTAGTCGCACAAACTACTATAACGTTTGAAAAAATAATAATTTCCCCAGTTACAGTAAACTCTCGATTATCCGGAGAGTTGGGAAATGAATTTCCCTGAATAATTTGCTGAATGGATTCAATACTCGAAAGCATGACGCTTGTGTAAACATAATTTCGAAAAATTAATGGTTACCATACATACGTATACAGCATGTGTTTATAGAAATAAGTTGATTAAACATTTTTTAGTAGACTAATTGATTTTTTCTATTAAGTCTGGCTTAAGATACAACATGGCAGTTGTTTGTGGAGCAAGGAGGGTCCTGAAAAGTTAGGCATACCTGTCTTATAAGGTATCCTTACTGCCATACGGTAGGCTATCATACAAACCTTATTAAATATGAAAGTAAAATATTAAAAATACACTGGCTAACCTAACCATAAAACTTTAACTATTTCATGTACTTGCAATATTTTTCCACCATCTTGTACTGCGTTATCCGCCATGACAGGGACGATTCCAAAGAAGGAATTTTCAATTATGGTACACCAATACGTCACGTGCTAATTAAATATGGTTGAACGGACGCTAATTGGTACAATCAATCAAGGTTAGCAAACAATCACTAAACTTAAGTGACATTTCTGTTTTCGTTACTTTTCTATCACCAAAATTCCATTTTCCATTATAAAAACGTTCAAATTTCACGCCTAACGCTAGCTCCACCTACTGGCGGGGATCATCCGAAATGAACCAGCAACATTCAAAAGTATACCATAACTGACGCATCAGTCGTCATAGCAAATGAACTTAAAAGAACATTTATTAAATTATAATTCCAAACAATAAAACAGGTTTACTTTTGAAAAATTTTATTGAAAACATGTCAAAATTCGTATTAGTTTGGATAAGTACAGCTCAGTTAATGTATGCACTGAAACGTCGTGTCTTAATTATCTCAAGTAATTTCGAATGTATACGCCAAGTTTGTGCGATGTATTAATTCTGAAAATGTACGCCATCTAAACAAAGATGTCCAACTTAAAAAAATTATTTACGAATTTGGCTATTATGATGTTATAAAACAGAAAACGATACGCCATTTCAATTTTCAGTCTAGACTGGCATCCTTAACGATTCACGAAATAATCATTAAAGGTTATCAATTTTGTCTTTTTTGCTGCAAATTTTGAAATAAAACACCTTAATCAGGCATTCATTATACATCATCTAATTAACGCAAACTGAGTTCGTTGGCCTTCATATTGTCTTTTTGTTTTTCATAAATTCGTTCCAACAGGTTAGAGTCTGGTTTTGGAGAATGATCATAAAAGTATAAACAGAAATAACCAGCATTGACGTTTTTTTTATAACAATTTGCTATTTATGCGCCCACGATTTTCTAGAATTTATTGATTTTTACTTATTAAAAACACTTATTTACCAAAATTCCTTATATCCATTAATTTTAAAATATGTATTATTCTCAGAGTTTATTACTTTTTTAATGAACGCTTCCCAAATCTTCAACTTTTAGAATTCAACCATGGCAAAGAAATTTTTATCTCATATGCCACTTAAATTAAATTAATGTTTACATTATTTTCCAATTCACAAGCAAGTTACAAGAGAATTAAAATACGAGTTCACTTAATGTTGATATATTCAGTAATTTTATTTCTTAATTAATATTTTTGTATATCTTTGATATCATCACATTATTTTAATTTATAACTGAATTTAACATTTCACACCCTTATATTCAATATATTTTAAGGGACGGAGTTTGCAAAAATGCAGTAGCAACCTACGTCGCAGGTGTGTGAACAGGTATAAATTTAAAATTCAGGACAATTATATAACGTTGCAAATTTCAACTATAACTTCATAGTAAGTTGTAACCAATCATTTCGATCCCATTCTCGTAACTTTGGGCTTCACAATTGCTGTGACAAGTTGCGTGCCCGTTCCAAACATGTCAAAACTCGTAACTGCGAACCAAAAAATCCACGCAGTTTCGCAAACTTGATCAAATTCATATATCGCAAGTTTGCGATTCCAGCACCCCAATTCTCGACATGCATACAAAAAAAAACTGAATAAAATAGGAGTAGGTACTCACTTTTGAGTGCGCGGGGCTTGGCTTGTTTCCGCCGGGACATAGCCGCGCGCAGTCGGCCGGGGCAGGCCGCCACCTCCGTACTCCAGGCCACGGTATCCGCGTTTGTATCCCGGCCGCCTGGAGTGGCTCAGACGCGGCCTCGACGAGCTGCTGTGCCGGCGGGATCACGCGGCTGAAACTCCCCCGCGGGAGAGGGCATCGTCTCCCGGTCGGTGGGGCCGCGGTGTGCTAGGGGGACTGCGGCTACTCGGGGTTCGTGCGACGCGGTTCCACGCTCCTTCACCACCAGCGTTTGAATGAACGTGTGAATTTGACATTTTCGCGAACGGCTCAGGGAGGCGGGGAGGGGAGGAATCCCGGTGGAGCTCACGCTGTTTCGGCCGCGCTATCGCGCAGCATCCCCCGGTTTTTTCAACGGCGATGCGGGCTTCGCCGACGCCGCCAGGGGGCGCTGCACACCACGACAGCGTTGCCGTCTGAAGCTTTTTAAATTTTAAATGTCTAGGGTCATTCAAAAATGGCGACCTCAAGTAAGGGTGGGTCTGCTGGCATGTGGACACCATATGGGGAAGGGGAAGGAAAATAGCCATTATAGACGTAAACTAATGATGATATTTTTTCAGTTTAAATAAGTTTTAAACATCCATGGAAGGGGAATTGAACGTACTTGCATTTTTAAAACCTCGGGAAAGTCGGAAATAATGCCTAATTTTGAATTCAACGCCAATTTTATGCTGGAATTTCCCTTTGAGGTCAACAAAAATCGGTTAATCAGAAAACTGGAAAAATGTCGTGGAATTGGTAGATAGACGACGAGTGCTTGTAAATTTATGGGATAACGTACCCTTTGTATGTTCTAAAAAGATTTCTGGACATCCTACTTTAGAAAAACAACATTAAGGACGTCCATGAGGGTGAAGGGGGGAAGAGAAGTGTCAGGGATAAAATAGACACCATCTGAACAGGGGGAAGGGTGGAGGGTCAATTTTTGAAGGAATTTCGGGGACGACCTTTTTGAATTGCCCCTAAGCGCTTTAGAACTTCTGGTACTTCATTCCAAAAAAACGTGCTTATTTTTTCTTTCAATGAAATATTTGCGGACGCAATCATAAATTCGACACTTTATGAAAGCTGCAGCATGTTTTTTTTATTTAAATTTGACTAGTTTTTCCTTTTTAACGCAAAACGCATTTAAAAATAAGCAAAAGCATTTCAGTTTTGTACAGTTTCAGGAATTAATTTAGACTTTTAACATAATAAATAGAAATGCGTATTAGTTAATTGCTTTAACAATTACAAAATTAATAAAATTTGCCCAAAACAGCAGTGATCTGCTGTAAAACTCACTATGAACATGCGCAGCATATCTGGTTTCACAAGTTTTTTAAACTGGTAAACAGATCGAAGAAACTCGTGTTAAACCTGAGATGTTTCTCTGTAATGCTTGCCATTTTGAGCACAAATGAAGATGTATTGAGGTTTACTGCAAGGACTTTCCATGTTTTTTAAAAATATCCACTACCTTTATGCATCAAAGGTCAACATGAGTTGTGTTAAGACCCACATAGTTTAAAAAAAAGCCGCAATGGCGAATAATTCTAACTTTTATACCAATTTATTGAATAACGTTTTGGCACGAATTTACCTTTTTCTGTAAAGCACTTCTCATCATGTGTTGAGTATTAAAACAGGCACTGGTATGGAAGGAAGTGCTGAAGATTAAGTCAGTATGCTCACAATTCGTCTTTGAGATTCTAAAAAAGAGTGATAATTAAGTGTGGGAGAATGTAACAGATCAACTGCGATTTTTTTCTTAAATCTCGAAACACTATTGCTCGGAAACATGTCAAGTTTCAATCATCTATTTCCAGCCAAATTTGACGCTTGCTCACCTGTTCCCGGCGAACACACTTGCACTGAGAGTTGAGATTGGACGGTTGTGGAACATGCTCCATGTCTTCACGTATTCTGATCTTTGAAGTTATTTTTTTAGCATATTTCTGAAATGGATAACAACATTATCAGAATTATTTTTTGTGATGGTTATGAAATCGCCAGTTATATGGATTTATGATTTGTACAAAATAACAAGCTAAACTTCCATCCTTTGAAATGTTCACAGAAATTATAAAAAAATACACCAAAAAATACCGTTTTTTTAACATTTTTCGAAAGTTTAAACATGGACGGATGTTATAACAACTTACAAACCTCAAATAACGCTGCATGATAGCAATAAATATCACGTGGCATCAAATTGTCCTGGGCAAACAAACGTCCAGCTTCTGCTATCCTGTTCACCTTGGGAAGAATAATCAAACAATATCAACAGATATTATAAGATAAATTTTGCTCAAATTTTGTCATATGGTTTTCAAAATTGCAAGTAACTTCACTTCTGTGACCCACCTCGTCATCGTTATTTCGAGCCCATCTGAGCCTGTCCAACAGGTCGCTGAGGTCGTTTTTAAAGGGTATGTAATGCACCATGGGCTCCAGATCGCCATAGAAGAACTCGTAGTAATTGGAGTCCTGCTTGAAAACTGCGCTGTCGCCAACGAGGAGGTACGGCATCCGGTATGCAGCCACAGTACCATCGATGTTGATTTGATACTTGTACTGCACAAGAACATGGATGTTGCGGCTTAGAATTGGCCAACGAGCACATGCTCAAGGAAAGCAGATGGTACTAACTTCGAAAAAATCGAAAAACGATGAATGTTTAACTATCGGGCCATATTCTTTCTCCTCGTCTCGGAAAAAGAAGAAATTGGTTAGTGAAGCGTTGAGCAACTCCGGGTGCTTCCTGGACATGGCCACCAAATTAAGGCGTTCCCTTCGGCTGTCTCTCCCACGCCAGAAGCCCTTTGCTATTTTCTTCTCCCATTTCGGCCCTGTGTTGCTCTGGACGGACATCATATCCAGCGTGACTCTGCAACAATTTGTATAGCCGAATGAAAACATTGTCGGTTTCAATAAATCTTGAGATAATTTAGGAAAAATCGGAAAACATAAAGCCCTAGGTTCGCACTTGAAAATCTGTGGGCAAATGTAAATCACCCATTCCATTAACATTTTTCAGACACAAAGGAGCAGAAAAATAACACACAAAAATACCTGCCCATGGTTTCTAGCGTAGATTCGGTCAAGTCGTACGTGGGCATGACAATGTCGTACGCCTCCTTCGATCCACACCAAGAAAACATTGGCAGCGGTGGTTCAAAAGCCCCTCGCTTTATCAATGGCCAATCTCCAAGGTTCACCAGCAAATCCATATCGGGCAGTGTCATCTTGCGGGTGATGGACAGCAAGATATTGTCCATGAACATTTTGAAGCCAACGTGTTGACCATAGCATTTTCTATACACCTGAAAATAGTACGTTTTTCTCATCTTGGACCTCAAATGACATTTCAGAAGTTTTATCATCATCCTCATGTGCGCTTACCTGGTTATTCAACACGACATAATTACAGAGACTAAAGCTTCCTGGTTGCCCGAATTGTTTCACTGCAATCTCGACCGCCTTGTCCATGTCTACTTCGGGAAAAGCGGCCAGGTCGTCCTCAATCTGCTGGTAAACGGTAGGACACTCCATCTCGTCTTGCCAATTGTAGATGTCCTTCATTGGACAATAGCATTCTTCGTTATAAATCTCATCTGCAAAGATGCAATTATTCCCCATATAAGATTATTTTTTCCTCTTGTTTTATTGCAGATTTTGCATTGACAGTTGGGCAATTGGAATGGTTTAATTACCGTTATATTGATACGGTGATTGAGCAACAGGTCGATTATTCAATTCGATAGTAATTTTTAAACCATGACAAGTCTGGTAAAGTCGATACCTGACGATAAAGCTTCCATCGTGCCGATCCAAAACTTGCGCCCAAATCCTGCATGGCTCACTCAGACCCGATATTGTGACTGCAAAGATATCTCCTGGGGAATCTGTTAAGCTAAAAGAAAGATAATTTCACAAATTCAATATATTACAGTTAACTGTAAAGATTTCGGAGCCTGCCCTCTTCGAGAAGGTCTTCTCCATATTCTAAATGTAATCAAAATGGATTTTGCACTACTGTCAACGGTGTTGCCATAAAGGTTTCACCGCTGGCGAAGTGCAAGGCAGGTTTTTCGAATATTACATACTTTTTTCCAGACTTATCAACGGCTTGAATGAAGAAATAGCGAACAGGGAACACCAAAGTAGGATCCAAGCCCGGCCCGGAGACTATGGTGAAGTTCGGATCCACATCTTGTACATTTTCCGGCGAAATACTACTAAAAATCTGGTAGAAGGTGGCAATAAACGTCCAGCATAACATCCAGGGTAATTTCATTATCACACAATACTAAATACACTTAAAATAACTACTAAACAAACAAATAAATCACAGCATTGTTTACAAACTTCCGAGTTCCAGCTGAGGTTAAGCGCTGTGATTCACCTTATTCGAACAAATTTTGAGCTTAGTTAGGTTTAGGAAAGTCAAACTTCAGTTATTTATACTTCAATGCCAAATCAAATTGGACAATTTTATGCGTTTTCATCTCAATACAAATTTTTAGAAAACAAAAAGATACGTAATGTTTATCTTGCAAATAATGCATTTCTTTTAAGTAGATGACACGAGACACGGAGTTGCAATATGGCGTCTATGTAGGTAAGATGTCTCGAGTATAAAGCGCCATAATAATAAACGTCAATATTAGGTCTCTAAATGCGCTTTCAGGATTTTGTTTAATTTATGGTGTAGTTATAAAAAATAACACAAGGTGCGCTCATAGCATGTCATTATTACGTATAGTTATGCTTGGATGCAATGCATTTAATCCATCATTAATGTAACAAAATTGATTTCAAATCATAGTGAAATGAAGTCAGGTTTAGTATGATTTTTAAAAAATGTATTAAATTGTTTAAATTTTTTGGTCTAACCACGCAGATTATTAAAAAAAAAAAATCTGACGTTTTTTAAACTCAGCTGTTCCCTTTAATGTGCACGTGACAGCCCTTTAAACGCGCTGTCAGATGGAATTTTTAAAAGGAATGACTGAACAACAAGAGCAGGTAAAATGACGTAAAAGTAATATTTTCAAGATAAACGATGTAGTTTGAAAGTCTGTAAAGATTCCTAGGTAAGCGTGTTACTTCAATAAAGTTTAATTTGCTTTAAAATGAGAAATCAAAGCCATTTTTTCATGCAGGCTTCCATGGATGTACATGCATGGAACGGTTGTTTTTGTGTTGTTTATTTGTTTGTCAGGGATACATTTTACTCCAATTAACATCGGAATGAGAGGTAAGACAATTAAGTTGGGACTCTCTGTTGTAATTATTAATCTTTCGTTTACTCAATGGTGTTTGATCGAATT
Source organism: Julus scanicus (assembly GCA_034698625.1). NCBI lineage: Eukaryota > Metazoa > Arthropoda > Diplopoda > Julida > Julidae > Julus > Julus scanicus. The sequence continues at coordinate 19,129 of JAQGBW010000781.1, read as the reverse complement.
ATGGTGACAGATTTCGAAAAATGGCTAGTTCCAACACTTTGGGGTGATAGGATTGTCAGAATAGGAGACGTCGAGTTGGACATTACTGATTTGCGTTTCGAAAACAGATTCCTGGAAGTTTATAATAGTGTGATTGATTACATCGATGGAAATCTGGAGCCTTCTCGTCACTTTCGGTTGATTTTCAACAAAAATATTCTCAAAAGCATCTTTATTAGTATTTTTCCATTAAGATATAAAGGTGGGCTTATAAACGTTGATCAGATTTGCTAGACTGTATTTTAGCAATGTTTTTTAGTAACTTTCGGTTTTGTTTTTCAAGTAGTTTTTTAGAATTTTTAAAATATGATGTTTGCTAAATTTATTTGTATTATATTTTGGTACATTCTACAATTCTTTTATGCTTTCATATTAGATTGTATTTCCAAAATTCCCCATTGCACCAATTTTACTTACATTTCAACTTTTTTTCTTTCAAATTTTAAGCTTTCATTAAATTCCATATTATTTCACCACATTTCTACAAGTACAAACACGTCTCTTCATGTTTTGTCTAAGACAATGCCAATGTTTAGGAATTTTCCAAAATGTTCAATTTATCTCAATTTTGCTTATCAAGTCTCACAATCTTGAAACTTTTCTCAACTCTCAGCAAATATGTCCACTATAAAATTAGCAAGAATTTCTGATTTACTTTGTCGCTTATCCTACAAATGTTCAATATAAATTTAGCATTTTTAGAAGACGCTGTGGAGGGTAACACGATACTTTACAAGATGCAATGCTTGATTCAGCGTAGGATTTACCTGGATTCATCGCTCGATAATTTGGGAACACCACTATGTTGGGATAAATTGGACTCCGGCATTTTTACGACCAATTCCGAACTGCTAAATTATTATAAAATTGAGGACCAAGTCTTGGGGTCCAAATGCAGACACTTTTTTGCCAGTTGGTATCCAGATGGTAAAGTTTTAATTTTAATATTTCAATCCTTATCACTTATTGACATCCTACTTTAAACAATTTATCAAGCTTCTAATATTCAAATTTACCAATCTATTTATATCAAATTGTGATCAGTTTTGATTCAGAATACATTTTTAACAAATTTGAATTACAGTAAGCTGGGATCTGTTGCCTGCTTGGGAAGTCTCCCTTGATCCCTCACAAATCCTACAAAAGAAAAGACAACTCCAACTAGGAAATAAAAGAATGCATGGACCTCATGCAGATGCGCAGCTCTTCGAAAATACTGCGATGCAGTTCTATACATGCACTCTTGAGAAAATAGACCTTTTACGAGACGTCGGCACCAAATCCTGTTACCAGAGGACTCTCAATGGCAACATGCACAAATTTCTTGGCGATTTCCTGTGGAATTTTCCCCGAGAATACACAATCTTAAAAGAACTCTTCGTTAAACTGGCTGCTGGTGTTGAAGATGCTGGTCATGAAGACATGATGCCTTCTAGAACAACCTCCAGAAAGCCAGTGCATAAGTTGGAACAGACACCTCTCATAGAAAAGAGTATTGGTTTCAATGTTCCGGGATTATCAGGTTGGTTTGGTTACCGGATTCTCATGCAATATTTTAAAAATTTAAAAAGGAAATTTATTAAAATTCTTTAAAATCTGTCTCAGTTTTATGCATGTAGTTTATCCCTTTTGCAGAAAATGAAGATCACAAAAAACGCATAAAGAAAGAATCCATCACCGCAGTTGAATCACTGGTGAATATGAATCCAAGTATCTCATCAAAACCTGAAAATGCAATGATAAGTTAGATTTAAGTTTATTTTAACATTTTTATTTATAGGATGAAGCAGTTGCGTATCAAAGGAAAGCAGTCATTTTCGTGGGTATGGTCATTTTCGTGATCTGCGTAATCATAGCGGTCATAATCACAAAAACAATTTTGGTAAGGAAATGATTTAAAACAGATTGCACAAAGTCGGTATTACTGTATTTTTGTGTTTTTCAATGTTAGTTCTCTCCTTATTTTTTGCAGTGTTGCAAAGATTTCAAAGCATTTTATTGGTCAAAACCTGAGCCGCTCGAGACGGATTTTAAGAAGTAAGCACTTTAAAAGATGACCTTATTTGTATTTGTGTACAATTACCAGACTGATTAATCTCAGTTAATTTTCTTTGTAAGAATTGAGGAGAATCTGAAGAACAAAAAATCAAATCTGGAATTCTTCAAACCAAAAAATTCCCAAAAAGGGAAGAAAAAAACTACCCCCGTTAGTATCAATAATATCAAATTCGTGTCTTTATACATTTTTTTCCGGGAATTTATCATTATTTGAAATGTAAATTTTTTAAAGAAAATGAAGTTCATGTCCAACATACGTCTTCCTACTGCCAGTGATCTTATGCCCTTGCCCGACGAAAAGGACCCTCTCATTCGGACATCGTTTAATAAAGCAAATAAATCGGCAACTCCCAAAAAGGTAACTTATGCGATTAACATATTCGCTCATGAATCAAGTAGCAATAAAATGTTGCATAATAGATTATTTATTATTTTATTTTCAGAAAAAATAATTATGCCATTATTATATATTATGTTTTAAGTTGGATATCTGCATTTTCATCGGTACATCTTGACTTCATCCAGTAAGCTCGAGCATGCAAGTGCTGGAAAATTTATAAGATCTTTTAACGATTTATTGAAATTAAAATGCGGCACGATGACTTTAAAGTTGATACTTTTTTCTTCCAACAACTTATTTTGCCACAAGTTCATTATTTGTTAGTAATTGTAACGAGAGTTGATCTTTGAATGATGATCGAGTATCGATTTAGGTCTAGCAAGCAACTTGTCATGATCACTATCAATGTTGCAATCGGAATGTGGACGGATTCCTACTGCCCATGACTTCACCAACTAAACATCTACAATTGTGAAGTCAAATGAAGCTGAAAACATCTTCAGGGACGAGAGAAAATTCACTGAGGTGAGTTGATGTGAATAACTGTTGCAATTATGACCATTGTATGGCATTTAATTGCTGTTCTAATCTTAACTGAACATTGTCATGACTTTTATTCATTTTCTAATTTTCAGTATTTGTTCATTTAACCAAGTTCCTATTTTTACTACGATATATTAAATGTTTCTATTAATTACATTACCACATTCTTCTACATGTTGGGACTTGTACAATTTCAGAATCCAAACAAACTACAAACAACATGAGTTTTGAGTAGTCTGATGTGAAATCCATACGATTTCGAAGATGCTTCAATAGACCTTTGCTAAGTTTTGAAAGATGGGACCCTTGCTGGCCTTCAACGACTCTGGGCCCTTAAACAATCCCCAATCAATCATCCAAATAGGTAAGGATTTTAATTAATTTAGTTTATGATGAGTGCATGATAGTGTAACCGATTGGTCATGGCTTTCATTTATGTACTCCGATGGCCAGATATATTTAGATGAAATTATTGATTTAACACAAATCTCCACGTAACTTTTATTCGATTTTTTTTAGCACAAAGAAAATAAGGTTATTCTTTAGACATCAAATACCGGTAGGATTATCCATATCCGAATGTGTTGAGATTTGAAATAAGTTTCAAAGGCATGGGTAATTACTCGTTAGGCTTTGCACTCTGTTGCACAGAACTTCTCCCCTTCTGTGTTCATCTCAATAAAGTCACGCAAGCACATCACGCTGGAGTAAACACCTGGAAAATTAGGTTTTGCACAACCCTCTCCATAAGAAACGATTCCCAGCTGAATGTACCGAGATGTGGAAGGGCACTTGTAGAAAAAGGGTCCTCCAGAGTCACCCTGTAATTGAACGTGTACAAAACGTGTACAAAAGCTAACAGTTTTCAATGTCAACACGTTGCATCCAATAACGCCATCGTTTTTAAGAACTGCTATATTTAGCCAAAAATATGATTTTTTAAAAGTATTTGAGCACTCCCTGGTGAAAAAAACAATAGAAACCAAGAGATTTCTATTGGTTTCTATTGTTATTTGGACACTTTATTGGTTTTAATTGTTTTCTATGGTTCCTGTATTGACTTCTATGGTTTAGCTGTATTGACTGATAGAAAACAATAGAAATCCATAGAAAACAACGTTTCAAATATCAATATAAATCTCTATTGTTTTTCACCAGGGCTGATACACACGATACAAGGAGGTGGTCACTAGCTTCCTCTGGGGGTAATTTTGTTAGTTTACTTGTTGGAACTTGTGAGTGAACTGTGAATTCTTACTTGGCAAGCGTCTTTCTTTCCTTCCATGTATCCAGCACAGAACATCTTTTTTGTTACAGTAGAGCCATAAGCAGATTTGCATTTATCTTGCGATAACACTGGCAAAGAAACCTCATTTAACTTCAATGACGATGACCCATCTATGTGAAAAATTAAACATGTCACTGAACATTTATCTAAAACATTTAAAAGAATGTGGAGATTGATCAGGAGAGTTGTCAATTTTTTTTGTTGGGGATACCAACCATTGGCAACCAAGAAACAATATTGGGATCATAGACAAAGATCTTACTTTCTGAGGTTTTACCCCATCCGGCAACTGTTCCTGTCTTGCCGTATGGGCACAAAGTTTTGGGCGGTAAGCAGATAGGTTGAATGTTCGAGGTGAACTCCACTGGGGCCCCCATCTTCAGCAGGGCAATGTCGTTGTTGTACGTATTGCTGTTGTATAGGGGATGTGTTACAATTTTAGAAACATTGCGATTCACGCTGTTTGCTTCTGCTTTGCTACCCAGGTCGTGGTCGCCCAAACTGATCATTGTGTTGGCAGCTGTGACTCCTGTCCTGAAACATTGTTTTTATAATTTAGTAATTATGACAGTCTTGAATAAATTCATGTTTTCCTGACAATGGGGTTTTAAATTTCTAAGTATATCTTTGTATATCCTTGTAAATATTCATGCATACTCACTTTGTAAAACAATGACTGGCTGACAGAACCCAGTTTCTGCTGATTAAACTTCCGCCGCATACTTGAGCAAAGTATGTTAAGCCATTTGTCCCCTTCTCTGTCTTAATGATGGCCACCTAACAAAATAAAGTAAAAACTCTGAATCATATTTGAATCTTACTGTTATGGCATTCTAGCATGCTCAAAGTAAAATCAAAATAAAGTTACAATAGCCATTAACTTAGTTGAGTTAATAATTAATTATCACAATTAATTAGTTGTTTTTTAGTTATTTTGTTAGCTATATATATGTATATATATATACTAAATTGGTGTAATATGCAGATAGAAAACGTACCACCCATGGATATTCGTTTACGTCTGTTTCAGTACCCCCGACAATCCTTTTAGCCTTATTTTGGAGACCACATACTGAAAATTTGTTAATATTTATTTAAAAATACTAATATTAGTGTTTCTGCTCAACATCTGCACTGCGGTCTTAAAATTTTGCAATCTGCAATGTCTAGTTTAATCTTTTGTAAGATTTTAACAAACCTTACAAACATTTATTTTTCAAAATTTCTTGGCATATGTTTCAAAATATGATTATTTTACTCATTTATTTAAAACAAATAAAAGGACTATATAAATGAAAACATCTTCAAACATTCATCTTAACATGTGAAGTTACACGTACTGCACATGCAGGATATTCTATATTTAATATTAGTTTTGTAAGATTACATTTTTAATTGATGTAAAAGTTAGAAATTTTAACTTCATACCACATGCTTCAGATCTATCCTCATTGGTGGCGCTCTATGGAATAAAATTTATAAATATGCCAGTCTTTTATAATATTAATTTTTTGTTAATTAAAAAAAACACCTGTCATACCTGTGGAATTGGGGTAGTAAATGCAAAAAGTGTCACCAAGAGTGTGGCGCCGATGAAAGTCTTCATCTTTGCCTAATCCGATCTCAGCAATGAAATGCAATACAATGCAGTGCTTGGGTTTAAATATGAGCACCCTTTTACTTAGGGCTGCACAAATTCCTTAATGAAACTTCACATACGTTCTTTAGTACAAAACTAGAATGTCATGACTCAATTTTGGATGTCAAGGTAAAGTTAATGGGTTTTGATGGTCTACTTTTGAAAATTTTCCATGTCCATATTTTTGATCGATGCTCAGAAATACAATTGCTTTTGCACATGTTGAATACTTGGCATATTTTTTTGGCTTACGATGTAGCTTTCCATAAAAGTAGGAACGCCGGAAGTGCATCAGAATTTTTGCTGAGCATAGGTATTCATTGAGATGTTATCTTCAAGTTCACAAATGTTCTTGATGATTAACACCATTGAAAAGGTTAGCTGACATAGTAGCAGATGTGCAAGAAGTAGGGAAATAATGTGAGCACATGTTACAACTTTGCATTTCATTCTTAATATGATATATGCCACATTTTGCATTCAGTACAGCCTTAATCCTTCTTGTAATGTACTCGTGCAAGTTTTCAAGAATTCATTAGAGGAATTTTATACCATTCTCTCGATTATTTCTGAGTCTCACATTTTCCTAATCTTTTACAACGGTCACTCCAACACGCTCGAACATGTTTATTGACAATGAAAATTGAAATTCAGTGGGTTTAAAAAGTCATCTAGATCCCTAAGATTTTATGTACTTTGATGATTTTGAAGAAACACAGTATATCAAGCTCACAAAACATGTTCTCATGTTATTAAGGCCAAGATTTATCTAGCTTCAGGTGATTTTTCATGATTTTCAACCAGAAAGATCATGTAGAAAGACACAGTTGAGTTTTTATGAATAATTAGAAATTTCAATTCCAATTTCATTTAAAAAAAAAAAAAAAAAAGACTGGCATCATTATTTCTGGATCAGTCTTGTAAATATAGTATATTTTCCTTATGTCTTTTTAGTAGAACTCTTTAAGCATTTGGTCCGTCGGATTTCTTTTCTAAAGTAACAGCTCAAACGAGTAAAGTTTCGCAATTTTCGCAATTTTTGATGAACTATGGCAACATTATTTAATAATTTAGTCATGAAGTGTGATATACGAATATAAAAGTATCGATGTTTTGAAAATTTTGAAAGCTAACAATTTTTAATGTGTTAATTTAATATTGTTTGTATCTATTGTGATCTAGCGTTGATTTATGCTAAAACTATAAATGCCAACTTCCTTGCCAAAGAAACAGAGCAAGCAGTTTATCAACGTATTCGCAAAATAATCCCATGACATGATTAAAAAACATTTTGTAAACAATTTTTAACACCCGGATTTAATTGAAATAATAAAATCTCTAACGAAATGGATGTCTGTTAGAGAATTGTTAGAGTATTGAAGGAAATTTACAATAGTAGTTACTGTCAAACTTCTTAAAAATCTATACGTTAATTGGCGACCATTTTGAATAGAAATTAATATTATTATTTCCACCTAAACTGAAGTCATTTGAAACTGATAATTGAAACATAACTGCTTAACAAGATTTTTAAAACATGAAGTTGTCATCTCGATGTCTTTCAAAAATGTCTTGCACTAATGTATGACATTAATATTTGCATTGAAATACAAACACATTTTCAAAGGTTGTTGGCAATATTATTTTTATTTGTTTATTCAAATACATAATACTGTTTGGGTATGACAAGAATAGTGTTCTGACTAGAAATAATAGAGCATTGGAAACTTTAGTGACCTCCTGTAAAGTATTTGCCCTTAAAAACCAAGGCTATTAGTGAAATATCAATGGAGTTAGAGACTAGATTTAATTTAATATGACTTGTAGTAATTTCTTTTAATTATTACTTAAAACAAAATATCACAAAATACTGCAAGTTTTGCAGCACGTGTTTCTATTTTAAAACATGACTAGAATAGTACTTTTTTGACTATTAACAGCTAGTCATCATTTATCAGACAGCACCAATTTCAGTTTAAAGTGACCGGCATTGTATTATAAAATAATATCAATATACATTTATAAAAGTATTTGAAATTCTCTGTATTTAAAAATACGGTATATTCTAGATACTACAATCATAGTATTAATGTATTGTTTTTCACATCATGGACATTTCTAAATTGTTTTTCATAGCAACAAATGAGATAAACCAGAGTTTGGTGCTGTCCACAATACCTATAATACTAAAACTTATAAAAATAAACATGACTAGATAATCACTTTTGTGTTATTTTGAAAGAGGTAATTTTCAATTAGACGTTTTGAGGGAATTTCAGAACATCTTTTTTTGGATCCATTCTCAATAATTTTATGCTGGCAAAGTGTCTGTTGTACTTGCCGCTCGGACACCACTAACACTCTCAATCCAGGATAGGTAAGAGGTTACCCTGGTGCTTCCTGAAGGATTTCCAGAAGCACATCCTTGACTGTTTCTGAAAGATTGTAAGCCGACTGCATAGTATCTTCCTGTTTTTCCTTGTAACATCAATGGCCCTCCGATATCACCCTATATATCCAACAAAAAAAGTCATTCAATTTTTACTCAATTTTAACAAAATCAAATATTTTATGATGCAAAACATAAAATTTAAAGATATTGAAGTTAAGATACAACAATATTAAGTTCTTACATCACAAGCATCTCCAGAGCTACTGGAAGCAGTGCAAAACATGCTATCAACGATTGTGGTTCCATACTTTATACGACATTGATCGTTGGTAATAACGTAGAGTTGAACTTCCCTTAACTCATCAGCAAATGAACCGCCTTTAAATTCGTAAAAAAATTCGTGCATTTAGTGAATATTACTGGGCTTTTTTACGATCCATGGAAAGTGTAATGTTATCTAAAGCTAATATTTGTTCTGGGACCAAAATGACAGAAGATAAAATTTAAGAAATGTTTCCCAACAGATTGTTTATTCTACCTTTTTTGTGTGGAAAATTTCATTTTGCACAAAACATCTCTCTTTATTTTTACAGAATATAGAATTTTAAAAAGATTTGAAGTTTGTCTTTTTTTGTAAATTTCATTTAAAAATTGTGTTAGATTGAAATTCCCAATAACTTTACTCTGTGACTTTTACACTCCCTGGTGAAAAAAACAATAAAGATTTCTATTGTTTTCTATTGGTTTTGTTGGTTTAAATTATTTTCTATTGTTCAGTCAATACAGTTAAACCATAGAAGTCAATAGAAGTCAATACAGGAACCATAGAAAACAATTAAAATCAATAAAGTGGCCAAATAACAATAGAAACCAATAGAAATCTCTATTGGTTTCTATTGGTTTTTTCACCAGGGCTGTGTTTATAATGACATCTCTTGTCATGGTAAATTGTCTGATAAATTTTCCAGGTGTTGCATAAAGTTTTTTTCCTCAAAAAACACGTTATGTTTTGCAATTTCGGATACAGATCTTTGATCAGTATTCTAAAACGTTCTAAAAATGATGTAGTACAAATGTCTGCAATTCCAGTTTGGACTCGTCTGGGACTGTTCTTGGATTATGGGCTATGTGCTTGTAGACACATACAGAATACCAGAGATAACAATGTCTGTAATAAAACTTTTTATAAAATTTGAACACCAACCTGTTGCATTACGTCCCCAACCAGATAATTTGACATATGTATTTGCAAAGGTGGGTGATATGGCTGTGGTGGATGGAAGGCACACAGGCCTGACATAGGAGTTGAAGGTGAGCTTGCCGAGCGTCTTTATCAATGCAATGTCGTTGGCCAAAAGGGGATTGTTGTAGTTAGGGTGGATGACTATTTTCTCTGGAAATACTTCCTTTTCTCCTGGTTCTTGTAACACGTTGATGTTGTAGTCTCCAGCAACCATGAAGGTATCATTCAAGCGCATACTACAAGAAAGAGGTTAAGAGTTTCCTTAGCTATTTGGCCATCAACTTAGCAGAAGAATACTACTCGAATACTAACCCAAAAATGCACTTTGCAGTGGTCACTACCCAGTTATCACTAATGATTGATCCTGCACAAAAAAACGTCCATTCATATCCTCTAGTCACGGGATTGAATATATAATTATAGATCGATACCTGTTTTTTAAAATGTAGGCACATTAGTAAATCTTTCGAATTTAGTAAATCATACATGTCTTCCAAATAAACTCAATAAACCAGACATACCATCCAAGGATATTTGTTAGCACCGGTTACTTTTCCATTAACGACTCGCCTTTGACGAGGTGGGCTGTTGTTAGGCCAGCCACAGTCTGTAAATAAATATTTAAGTTATGTATTCCATGTTTTTCCCCATGTACAGTACATAATCTCTGTACTGATTTGACATGGCAATTTGTGACGTACTGTATATGCTTACATTACATATGAATGAATTAATTACGAAAACATGTTGCGAGCTGTGTAACTCACATGGAAAAGAAATGCATTTCAAAATGCATTTTGAATATATTTTGAAATACATTTGTAAATGCATTTTTGGAAATACATTTCTAAAAATGCATTTCAAAATGTATTTCCAAACGCATTTTTAAATACATTTTAAGAAATGCATTTTTCCTTAATTTCTGTTCGATGTGGGAAATATAATTTAGTATTTTATAGCAGAATTTTTTCACATAACTACCATACAAATTTGTGATCAAATTACCAGTAAAATATTTGGTGAAAAACGTTTTTAAATGTTGTTATGGATTTTATTGTTACTTGTTCTGATTATCAAAACACGACTCTCTATCTTCTGTACAAAAATTGGGGTAGATATACTCCAAACATATATTTAGTAGTAATATTTCTCAATTTATTTCAAAATGTCACATTATTTTCTTGGGTCATGCAAAATTATTTATAAAACTGATCTGTCTATTAACATCTTTATTAACATTTTTCAAGAGCTGTTTTAAATTGGTGCAATGAAAGCACTTCAAACGTAAATTCATGTATTAAATGAGCAATTATTAATAAAACCCACCTGTTTGAACCTGAGAGGGATAGCATTGTGAACCACATAACGCGTTTCCAGGTGTATTCTGTATTATCCAGGGTAAGTAATTGGACACGTTGGTAAATACTCCTGGGTAATTTGGATTTCCACATCCAATTCCATAGGACACAACGCCTCCCAGGGAGTAATGTCCATCATCCTTGCACTCCCAACATGCTGGTCCTCCAGAATCACCCTGCACAATTCCACTAACAATTACCACATTTGCTTTCAATGAATTACATTTCAAAATATCCTAAAAACTAATCTTTCTGTAATTGCTATTTGAATTGCATTTAAATTTCTTTGAATTACTTGAGATAGTCAATTCTTACTTGACAAGCATCCTTACTGCCATCTGGTGTACCAGCACAAACAGTGGATTGATCAATTTGTGCAACAGTTCCCGTATATAGCGCTTTACAGTCTGCAGTGGCTATCACTGGGATGGTAACTTCATTTAATGTGGGACTGGAAGCACCAGCTAAAATAAATAATTGTTGGTTAAACGTTTTTTTCAGTTCAACTGATTGTATTTTGACTAAGCAGAAAAATACTGTTTTGGGTAAACAATAAATATCTTTTTATAAGAACCTTTGTATTTGTCAAATAAATTGTATGGTATTTACCTTGTTCAGTGGCTCCCCATCCAAGTATGGTTAGCTCTTGTTGAAAGAAGTTAATCCCGGTGGGAGGAAGACATATTGGTTGAATGTTCCATTGATAGGTAACTGAAGAACTTAGCCTGACAACTGCTATATCATTGGCTTGGGTAGTCATGTTGTATTTGGGATGTGTTACTACTGAGCTCACTAATCTAGTGATTGAGCTAACTTCGTTTGTTCTGGTTGAATCATGATCTCCCAAATAACAGACGAGATCAGCGATGGATGTAACCCTGAAAGTTAAATTGAGTGTTGAAAATTAAATTCATAGTGATTTACTGAATTTTGTGTCAAATTCACAAATTTGTATTGTTTTAAAATACGTTTTTTATTTTTACAACGGTTTTTACTTTTTGGGATCATGATATTTTGTGGTACAAATAACTTTTTTTGGAAATTAATCCTGTTATAAGACCTGTTAAGGTCCCAAGTACGTATATTACAAGTGTCTACTAGTACAATGTTTCAGAGTTTTTTTTAGTAAAATCTTAGACCAACCTTACAAAACAGTGAGATGCAGTGATGACATAATCTTTGCTGACGAGGGCCGCTCCACACAGGTCGATAATATCTATTATATTACCTCTGGAATCTTTTACGTTTTGTTTAATCTCCACCTACAATAATATTCATATATTGCGCCATATAATGCATAAATGATTAACTTAAATCTAGAAAGTACTTTACAATTTTATAATCTAACACATACCATCCACGGGTACTCTCCAATTCCTGTTTGTTGTCCTCCAACAATCCGAGTGTTTCGATTTACTGAACCACATGCTAAACGGAAATATTGAAGTATATTGTTATTTATTTAGTAATTTAAAATGGACTGAGAAGCCATCACATAATCATTTTGATAACGCCTGATTAACTTTTAGAGACAAATGACATTGGATATACATTTATAACAATGACCCGAATGTCAGACATAGAAATATGGAAGTCCATGGTTCGTACATGGATAAATATGGACTTTCAGTAGTAAATATGGCTCATATTAGTGTATACATGTCCATTCAGTGGCTACATATGGCCCATACACTTATACATGCCCATATACAGCTTCTCAATCCAGATGTAGCTGGTATTGTCACAAACATAATTCAATATGATTTTGATTATTTGTTGTGACATGATATTCCAAAAAATTTCAGATGCATGCATGTCTGCCAAAAATCTAATATTTGTTTTTCAACCCTGGTGAAAAAACAATAGAGATTTCTATTGTTTTCTATTGTTATTTGGGACGTTGTTTTCTATTGGTATCAATAGAAAATTTCTATTGGTTATATTGGTTTCAATTATTTTCTATTGTTTTCTATTGTTTAGTCAATACAGCTAAACCATAGAAGTCAATAGAAGCCAATAGAAGTCAATAGATGAACCAAAGAAAACAATTAAAATTAATAAAGTGTCCAAATAACAATAGTAACCAATAGAAATCTTTATTGGTTTCTATTGTTTTTTTCACCAGGGAAAGGCCGGTTTTCCATAAATTAGTCGCAAAATAGTTTGGGATTCGTTCTGCTGGATATGATAAAATTGCTATGTTATTCATCTTTCCGAAATAAATTCAACTTTTGACACAAATGTTGGATTTATTGGTTGTAATTCAGAGCATTCAAATCATTCAAAAGGTTTATGGTTTGTGGAGGCACGAAAAATCGAAATAAATAAAGAAGACCTGCATGGCCATAGGTGACATTCTAAGAGCAAATAGTAATAAATAAGGAGAGCAAAAGGTTCCGTCCTGAGCACATGTGGCTTTTAGTATGGTAGGCATATTTAGGTAACAACGAATGACGTATTTCAATATCCTCCCTAACCAATTCCAATTGGTTCTTGTGTTTGCTCACACTTCAATTTATTTACTTAAATTGTAATTGATTGCCATCACTTGATGCAGACTTGCTGTCAATGAGATATTAGTAATCGATTCAGATATCTGGCATATTTTCACATCTGGCAGATGGAAGGGTGTTTCGTGTTTGTATTAATTTGGAAACTGCCCTGTTAACTTGTTTTGTTTAATCAGGCTGGTGTAGACTGTACAACTTTTCCAGGAATTGCAACACTTGACAACATTGCATTTCAGGTGTTAATTCTGGGGAAAATATCATACATTGTTTTTTTGAAAACTTTATCAATGGATTTTGTTATTTTGACAGAAAACTGATAGATGTTACAGAAAAACTTAAGGGGAATCAGAACCATGTTACAACCCTATGTATTTCAATGGGTGAAATTTTAAAACACAATTACAGCCAAACAAAAAGAGATTAAATAAAAATAAAAATTGTTTAAAAAGCTTAATAAATCAGCTATTGAAATTGATCGTCGTTTTTTACTTTAAAATGGTAAATTAGAAAAAATGTCTGTTAATTTGCATTCTCATGCTGCCACCTGCTGGCAGGTGGGCATAATAACTGACATTTTTCAAACTTGTTTATTATTTTTTAAAAAATTTACCATCACAAAGTGAAAAACGACAATCAATTTCAATAGCTGATTTATCAAGCTATTTTAAACCATTTTCATTTTGATTTTTGTTTGGCTGTGATTGTGTTTTAAAATTTCACCCATTGAAAGTGATAAGGTTATATACCACCTTAAAATTGATTCTTGTGGAATGATACATTGTAAAATATATCCAAATTTAAAACTAATGGATTTGATATAACTACAAGCACGTTCTTGGCGTGTTAGCTTTTAATATAGTTGTCGAATGCATTATCTAAAACATGTTCAGAATACTGTTTTAGCACATTTTCAAACATTGCAGGTTTAGAGCTGACTTCTACGAGTGATATACACATCAGATGGAAGTCATGCGTGCTTCATTGAAATCTCCATATGCATTAATTTACCATAATCATAATTTATTATAAATTATATATTTACAAATTGTGTAATTTAAATAACATACCACTTGCTAATCTACAACAACAGCACGCACATGAGCGTCATGTACCTACTTTTTGACTAGACGTGTTTTTACACCTTTCATTGTTTTTGTTATAAGCTAATTTAACACTTGCACTAAACTGTTAGTATATGTTTGACTTTCAATCATAATGATAACGTCAAGATTGGTATTCCCCTAATGCATTATGCAAGAAACTATGACGTTAAGTGTTTTTCCCTAATGAATTTTGTAAATAATTAAAAACCATACATGTTTTCGCATGATCATAGATTTTGGATAAAACATTCTCATAAATTGGCTATGCAATCGTGCACCATATCTTATTATTTCTAAAACATATACTATGTAATATAGAATGAAAATCCTTACCACATGCAGTTTTGGACGAATCCAATGTCACACCCTGTAATAAAAACCCTGTTGAATTATCATATATTTAATAAATGATTTAAAAAAATGAAATGAAGCTATATTCGGAGTACATATAGAATCGGTATTACTGTTGTAACATGATTATCTAACATATTTTAAACTATATCCATTAAACAACACATACAGTATACTTATTAAGCTGTTCCTTGATTTTATTGTAAGCGAATAATATTTTGTGTTATTATTCAATTTTACTTAAAATTATCTTACGCATTTAATTTATATATTTTGAAAATGAATGTTTTTACTAAAAAGGAAATAAACATTAAATTCGAAAGTGTAAAATATTGCCATAAAAGTTTCAAAAATAAGTTGAAAGGAAAAGTTTTCAAGGAAGCATGTTATACTATGTATATTTGAACATAAAATTACTTTTGTGCATACAAATTGTTAACCTGTTCCAAATAAAGGTTAGGTTTTACATTCATGTTGTACTTTGGGTCACCAACTTCTGATTTAACTAAATTGGTAAAAGGTGAATACCATCAAACAATTCTAAATAACGGTTTGTTGTTAAAACATAATTGCGAAGATATTATAAACAACAAATTAATTTTATGAGAGAAAACACAGTGTATGTTTACTAACGTATGGTTGAAGGTTAGCTTCAATAATTGGTAATTAGTGCTCGCATTCTGTAGCCTTGATGCATAATTGTGATAACAGTGGCAACATTGACAACACCAAATAACATCTTCATTTTCATAACATATTTTAGCAAATAATAGCATGTTCCCAAACAACCTGACTTCCCCCCTTAATTTAATTGAAACTTTAAATAAGGGAATTAATTCGTTAAGAATATTTATTAAATAGCAAGAGTTCATTCTGTATAAACGTAGAATTTGGAATATTGCATTTACAGAACATTGAGTTCTGAAAAATAGGCAAAACAAATTTCCCTAATAAGTTAATTAAATTATCTAACGCTTTAAAATCATTCCTCATTCAGTGCACAGCGAACTGATACACACTGTAGTGTGTATAACGTGTTCAAATGTATATTTGAGAAACATGTTTAGATGTTCTGGATAAAAAACTTTTATTCAAAGTTTTAATCATTTAAAAGTTTCAAGTCTTTAAAAATGGTGAATGAATTCTAAGTCAAATATCTGTAACTTTTAAACACAAATCAACATTATTGTGATAACGTTTTAGTAAATTAATCATGAAATTATTTTTTTTTGTTGCTGAAAATTCGAAGAATTCGATGATTAACTGATTCCAAGTTATTGAAAATTACATTTAGAATTGCTTCTTATTTTCTAACAAGTATGTTCAACAACATGTTTAGATGTTTTAGATAAAAAACTTTTATTCAAAGTGTTAACCATTTAAGAGTTTCAAGTCTTTAAAAATGGTGAATGAATTCTAAGTCAAATATCTGTAACTTTTAAACACAAATCAACATTATTGTGATAACGTTTTAGTAAATTAATCCTGCAATTATTTTTGTTGTTGTTGCTGAAAATTCGAAGAATTCGATGAAACTTTTAAACTGATTCCAAGTTATTGAAAATTACATTTAGAATTGCTTATTATTTTCTAACAAGTATGTTCAACAACATGTTTAGATGTTCTGGATAAAAAACTTTTATTCAAAGTTTTAATCAATTAAAAGTTTCCAGTCTTTAAAAATGGTAAATGAATTCTAAGTCAAATATCTGGAAATTTTAAACCCAAACTAACATTATTGAGATAACGCTTTAGTAAATAAATCATGAAATTATTATTTTTTATTGCTGAAAATTCGATGAAACTTTTCAACTGATTCCAAGATATTGAAAATTACATTTAGAATTGCTTCTTATTTTCCAACAAGTAAATTTGGTGACAATATTTTGTATTTGGGCGTAAAAGTGCAAGTGTTTTCCCAAATGTAATACTTAAAAATTCAAACTGATCTTAATTAATGTAATTGATCCTATCATCCATTAAAAGCTTACCGCTTCGTAACTTTGATGTATGACAACCGTCAAAAAAACTAACGTGAACCACATGATGTCTTCGGTGGTCAGTGTGGATTGAACCAACTAATCTCAGTGAATGCGATTTTATAGGGCCAATGGAAGTTGAAAAAATTTCAACTCCGCCTAATAGGGACAAAAATCCATATACAAGTGGATGTTTCAACCCTGCGTCGTTTCCACAGTGGAATGGCGAATAAACCTAATTTCCCCTTGTGTATTTTCTGAATTGACGGTAATAAGCGTGGCACATTTTTACTAACAGTTTGCTGGAACATGTGTGCCTTTGTTGACGTTCTAGCTTACAAGGCCAAACTAGGGACGAACGTTCCACATTGTAGTTATTTGCACATTTGCGATGTATGGCATAGCACGTTTTGCGTCAGACCAAGGCTAGGAGTTTATTGGAAGCAGCCATTCACAAGAATCCATCATAATAAAATCGCTCTTTTTTGTTCTTTTGTTATGCTTGTTATTGCCTGCGTTTCAGTGCAACGATATTTGATGATGGAAGCACGGTATTTTATGGTGCACACCTGGTTCTTATTTTCTCAAAGTGTGATTGTTAAATGAGTGAAATTTGCGTGGGAAATTGTGCTAACGTCAGTGTTAAGGACGCCATTCAAGAACTAAAATTCGACAAAAACTCATTGAAGTTCTGTAGTTTGTCGTGTCTTAAAGCGTCCATCTTGATTTATTGAACTTTGAAGGATATATGAAAGCAAACCAAAAAATGTCTTTCTATAAATTTGAAGACATAAAATGAGCATGACATTTTCTAACAATTGTACTTAGGATTTCTATCCACTGATGATAGATGCCACTTCTGTACAACCATATTGAGAATATTATAGCTTATTCTTCATGTTCTAAAATTATACTGTTTTTGTAGTATTTTCTATTGGTAATAGATTTGGAGAAAGCAAAGCAATTATAATAATAATATTCCATATCGTTTTAATTTTTTTTTCATAGTATTTTTTTATAAGTGGCAAGCATGTGTTCGATTTTTAAATTACAGACATTTGAGAATTAAATGATTATCGAAGTTTTGACAACTTTGTGTGAAGTACATAACATTTGTCGAGTTGTGTTATCAACTGTTGAGGTGTATCAACTGTTAATTTTGAAGACATGAAATGAGCATGACAGTTGAGATGTCAGAATACGAATACGATCTAATGAATGATATGCAATTTTTATCGGAAGAAAAATAAAGCAAACGTTACTTTCAAAATGGTTAACCTTAAAAGGAGAATGCTGTTAAAATTTTTGGTAACGCTATTTTGAATTAAAAATGACTAATACTTGCATTTACAATAGTGAGTCTTCTTATCGCAATACTTGGAAGAAATTGTGTAATTTCATCATTTCATATCTATGCTACTACAAACAAATACTATTGTATGGTAACATGCAACTTTCTGTTTTGGTGATCACATCCGAACACCTATCTAAAGTGAAACTCACCAGCCTTCAAAGAAGTTCTAAATATTGAGTAGAACAGGTCTGACTGAATTTTCTTTTTGGTTTTACAACTATACATCATTTGTTCGTAATATTACAATAACTTACATTTTACTTGTTTTATCAGCTACATAAAGAAATTTCAGAAGGGTGAAGTTTTTTGTTACAAAAAATCACCAAATTTCTGTTTTTCCTTTAATTTTAGAGTAACTTCAGATTGGAAATAGGCAAATCTACAAATAATGCAGCGATCATCCCACTTCCTCGTTTTTCTTGTGTTATTAATATGTCATCTACGTGCTGGTTTATCACAAGGTATTTATATAAATGATGAAAAATACTCTTAAAATATAGAAAAATTGGCAAATATTCCTAATTTGTACTTAGAATTTTGTTTAACTTAGAACCTTCCACATGTACTTCTAAATCAACATGTTCTTCGTGTATTCAAGAAGGCCCTGACTGTGCTTGGTGCAGTGATAAAGTACTCATAATGTTTAAATAAAATTTAAACTTTTTTATACATGAAAACGATTAATTGGTTCACATATATAACTTAAATTGTTGATTTTTAGAATTCTGAATTAACATCTTTGAAGCGATGTGATTCCTATAACAATATCTTGAAAAAATGTGACAAATCAGAGATAGTTTATCCTCAAAATGAAGTATCTTCACCAAGTTTAAGTGTAAGTGAATACAGTGGCGTCACTAGGGTTGGTGTCACCCGGTGCGGTAACTCATGGTGTCACCCCCCTCACGACACCCCATAGTATAGAGATCTCC
>JAQGBW010000780.1:0-34078 GCA_034698625.1 Julus scanicus | reverse complement strand
AGCGTGGGCACATTAACGGCCATTTTTCAAACTTGTTTATTAATTTTAAAAAAATCTACCGTTTCAAAGTGAAAAACTACGATCAATTTCTCTTGCTTATTTATCAAGCTATTTTTAACATTTTTTATTTTTATTTAATCTCTTTTTGTTTGGCTGTGAATGTGTTTTGAAATTTCACCCATTGAAAGGGATAGGGTTGTGATCCCCCTTAACGTAACCATGATTTCTATATATTCATTTAATAAAATGTACAGATTCTGTATATGAGCATTCGTATTGAAATCATCCATCCTCATAAATGTACGAGCGTATACATGCAGTAAATGAGTTTATTTATGCATAATTTAACCTTATTTACCTCATGTAATCATAATTTGGCATTAATACTTTATTATATAATACATATATGCATAAAATTCCTAAATACAAACTGGGAACAGTTGTCTGTGCTCATAACCTTATCCAATAGTGGTGGTATGTCATAGACTTTTTGTCAGACCAAATGCTGTGTCAGGCTATAAGGTCACTTAGAAAAGTTCTGTCTATATGCATGCATTCAAACATTAGGGGGAGCTTAAAACAAGTGTGGACCCAAAACAAAAATGCAGCAACTTTGTAAAATGACATGCACTCACAGAAATTCTGCTTATTCATGGCCATTAAAATCAACGTTAACCATAATTCCACTCTTGATGATGGTGGCATGTGTTTACATGACCATTTAGTTAAATGAATAAGCTTTTTACCGCAACATATATAGCGCTTTTGATTTTAGCTTGTATGTGTGTGTGTGCATGCAGTTGGTCGTTTGCAGCGCTAGGATATAACATTACAGTATATCATATTTTACTTTAATAGGGAAGCGGTAAAGCAGAAAAGTCTAGCAGAGCACTAAGTGCCTAAATAGAGGATGGAACCCCCTTTTCCATTTCCCTTCTATATACAGTATGAATATATGCATGCATATGTCGTATAATATATGAATATACCTGCTTGCTACAAGCCATTTGTCAGTTGCGCACATGCAAAAGACAGTTTGTAATTAACCTAACTAATGCTGCTTGCAATGTAGGGCCTGGCCACGACAAAATTTCCCTCTCTCTCTCTTTCTGTATATACAGCAGCTTCCAAGTAGGCGTGATGCATATATGTTTGCTTCCTCTTGTGCCGTAACATTAAATCATGAATGTTAATAGCCGTGTCGCCGTTCCAAATTGCGGGGGTATTTAACTTTTCCTAATTCGTTTCATTCCCAAAGCACTCTCGTTCATTTTCATGCCAATTTTTCTGCATTTATTTAGCTCTCAAAAGCAGATTTAAGGTCTTTATGTTCACGTCCAATTAATGCAGCAACCATTAATAACTGCCCCTGATGGAGATGATGAACTTTAGCAATATATTTTTTCAACTTTTCCCATCGCTAGCAACAGATTTTTGGCTTTGTCATATATAGTTATGTATATATATGCAAGAATCTTTAGTCCTGTATATGGACATTTTCGACGTATCAATGTGCAGAAAAGATGTCTGGATAAATGAAGCAATTATAATGTCGAGGTTATTAAACAAGGATGGGAAGGGAGATGATGCAGAACCCACAAAAATATGTTAGAAACATAATTATAATTACGTACGTTTGGTACATTGAGGCTTATTGAAATATTACATTATTAATGAAAATCTTATAATGAATTTTTGAAAATATAGTTTAATGAATTTTTTAAAATATAGTTTACAACAATGGCTAAACAATGGTTTGTTCTGGTTATATGGTCTGGCTTTTTCATGTATTAATATGCTGTTCTGTATCATAATTGCATTGCACGGGTGAATAAGGAATTTGTTTATATAAAATTCAAAACAATGTGTTTTCGTCAACTGCAATTCAATCAAAGCACTTATTTGAGTAAACTAAATGATCTTAGTCAAGTTGGTTTGTTGTTTTATTTAATTGTTGTTTTAGAGTTAATGTACTGGTAGTGTACATGTATTCTAAGCCATATTGTAAGAAACATTGCTTTTGTATACATGTTTGTACTATTGTTAGTTTTTTCCTTAGAAGCTGTACCTATAAAAAATATTTGTGCAACATTGAATTAAGTTTTCTATCGTATATACTATGCATGTTTATGTACCCATTCAAATCCTATGTTTTCCTTTTTTTTCCCGAAACCTATGTACGTAGTCAATAGTGTATTTTTATTGATTTCCCTTATTTAATATTCTTTTGCAGATCTTTGCTAATCACCATGAATACCCATTAACAGACTATTGTACTTGATACTAGGCAAAGAAAGACTAAATCGAATGGTAAGTTAATTGACAAAAGCATTAATTTTAATTCCACTAGCCTAAGTAAGACATGAAATACTCATGACCCAAGTCGTGCGAGGTGTGATTTTTTTCTTCCCCTCTTTTATCGAAGTTTGATAAATCCATAAAAAAAAATAGGAAAACAGAAGCAGCCTACCGGTAGGCTATACAATTTCCCTGCATCAATTGTTTGAGTTTTATGCATAATTAATGAGCGGTTTAATATCAGTCAGCCCCTTTGATTTCTAATTTTCTTTGAACAACAACAGACGCTTATTCTCATTGTTATTTATTCATTTGTAAGCAATTATTTCGCATTTTGCAAATATACGGTTTTTATGTGTTTTTCTCGGCACTTGCATATACTGTAAAATTCCTATAAGTTTTATGTAAATTGAAACATGAACGCAATCGTTATATTAACAATTAACATCTATCGTATAGTTTAGAGACTCATTGATCTGTAGCTTAAATTCACGTTTTCATTACCAAAATTAAATTAAATAATACATTTTGTAAGTTATTTATATAACCAACCAATATTTGATAATATTGCTTACGGTTTTTTTTTTTAAAACGAAGAATCAAGTATTAATTTGTGATGTACTCTCAACAATTTCACTTGAGACCTATACATGATTACCAGTTTTGGTTTTAGGTACCTCCAAGTAGATGGCCTTAGAATCTATGGAATTGCATAGACTTTACAGCCGTTAAAGGCTGTTCAGCCACCATCGTGCAGTTATAGCTGATGTCTCTAATATTTAAGCTGCTT
Organism: Julus scanicus; assembly: GCA_034698625.1. Lineage (NCBI taxonomy): Eukaryota > Metazoa > Arthropoda > Diplopoda > Julida > Julidae > Julus > Julus scanicus. The sequence goes on along the minus strand of JAQGBW010000780.1, from coordinate 30,990 downwards.
TTAACAAATGAGCATTTACTCATCTCTACGTGTTCGGGCTACGAAACAAAGCGGGTCACACCAAATAAAGAATGTGTGGTCAACAAATGATGGTTTCATGAGACCTATAATCACGCATTAGCTGCCTCGTGAATGTCAATGGCCATAACCTATTTATCCAAGGAATATCCTTAGTGATGACCTGTGACCTGTAATGCTGGTCATTAGCACACGCATCACTATGTTTACTGTCAGAAGTGATTGGCTTCGAGGTGTGCTGGGTGCACTAGATGGTGCAATTTGTAAATGGCACTTAATCACGTTTAATGCTAGGATTGACCACGACAGTGCATTGGGTTGAACAGGTGGCCACTTTTTGCACATTGCTGGTGTGGCTTGTAATTAGAGAGGTGGATACATTTGATATCAGCCAATTCATTTTGGATTTGATGAGGTTTGAGTGAAGAGCTAAGCTATTAATTGTATAAACCCATTAATGTCACATATCATCACGTTGGCGTAATGGCACTTCATAATTAGTGGTGTTATAAAGCCTTGATGATGGACCGGAGGACATGGACATACTGGTTAAAATCCATTACTGTATTGATCAAAAGCTGATAGTATATAAACATACTTGTTTAGCACATATCGAATGTGGGGTTATTTATGTTCAATCCCATCTGGGTTTGGTTTCCAAGAAACTTGATCCAACACCTTGAAATCTATATCTAATTCTGAACACTTCAACCAACAAATGTATATTCGGAAAACTTAGCAGGGTCCTTACACACATAAAATTACTACTGTATTTCACAAAGTACAGCGTGTTTACTAAACGTATTTCAATTCGGAAAGATGGAATTATGCAAATACATTTAGGATTACTTCATAAGGAATATTTCTTAAATTCAAATATATATTAATTTCCTGAAATTCAAATGGGTGAATATAGAGAAAGTATCTCCTATAATGTAAATTGATTTCTTTAGTCTTTTAGATACAAGTCTTGCATATAGAAAGCCCTTTGTTGTATTCAATACACATTTGGGAACGAAACTAAATTTTGTATGGTTTTAATTATAATTCAAAGGTTTGTGGCGTGTTTGGTAATACTGAACGGGTTATTGAAATTTCTATGTTATTAATAAAAACAAAAGAAAGGGGTGACATGTATTTTACTTAGGGAAAGGAGCAAACATATATATATAATTATATATAGCGATTCGTGTTTCTTCATGAATAAAATTTTCTGTATATATGTATATATATATGAATGTCTATAGAGACAAATGACATAAAACACTTTTATGGGGAAAGAGTTAATTAAATCAAGTGGTTGCTTTCTTTCCTGTCAACCCTTCTTTGGTGTTTTTTGTAATGAAACACCGCAAAAGCATCTTAGGATTTTTGATGCAAATTTCTCTTCTAAATTTACACAATTTTAAAACTTATTAACAAAAATCAAAAGTTGGTTCATTCAGCTAAAGTATTATATATTTGTATAATTAAAATTATGGCTAGATCATTTAAGAAGTCCTTGAAATCCAAATTGGGTAATATGAATGTATATTTTAGGTTCACATTTTATGCTTTAAAATAATCATTAAATTAATCTTAACGAACTTAATGTAAAAAATAAAAACAGAATCTACAAGGGGATAAAGTATAATTTCTCTTGATTATGCAATATGCATGTCTGTAGCTGCTGAGGGTCGGCGGAAAAGAGTGGTGAAAAATTGGAGAATGTTAGTGGTGAATGTGTCAGGCCTAGAGTATAAATGTCCTTTAAGGATTGATGGTGGAAATATATCAATGAGCATCATTCTGCCCTGCATCGTTCAAGATATGCAAATGCCACTCCTATTTATTTAGCCTAGCCGCATAGCAATTTTACGGTAATTTTAACGACTGCACTTGCCTTTCTAAAAAAACGATTGTATGCAGCTGGCACTAAATATATTGCCTTTAATAAATTGCAAACGTCCTCACTGACTAAAAGATTGAAATCTCAGCTTTTTTGTTTTTTCTTTAGCCAGACTTTCTGGGATAATTTATTTATTTTATCTTTAATCGTACTGAATTTGGCTCGCACAGCCAGATCTTACAGTACATGCTACGTATCCCTGCTTATTATCAACAATAAATCTCATTTGTCCGTGTCTGTTTTTCCAAGAATTGCAATTCACATGCTGGTGAAACAGAGTAGGTAAGGGCCATTGCATTGAATGGGTCGAGAATTGTAAGTCCACATTTTGGGATTTTTGCAATCATTAGTTGTTGATGGTCAAATAAAATTCTTCAAAGAATTGTGGCACATGCTTCTTAAATGCTAAGTCTTAGCGGTTATGGGTCCCAAGTTATATTATATTCGATTTGGTCGTAGTAGAAGGCAGTATTTAAAATCTTTGGTCTTATTATGTTGTGAAAATGTTCGAGACCAAACTGAGTTAAATTAAAGTCATAATTTTCCTTTCTTTAAAAATATAAAGTTGGAATTTCTAATTCGACAAGTATAGATTTGAGAATGATTTGAAATCCTAACTTAATTCAATAGCATAATATTGTAATTGAAAAATATTCATGAAAATATTCATTGAAAAATTCATGCATATTGTAGACCTAATTAAATTCTATGAAAGCAGTATCAGAAATTCGGAACTCACTTTCTCAAATATAACAACGCAGATTTTCAAGACTTTCCCAGCTGGAAAAATGTCATGGCTGTTAATTTACAGATTTTGATGTATCTGATGTATCTCATTTTGATGTATCTCATTACATATCTGATGAAAACTTGACATTGTGTAGATCAACACATTTATGACCCATACAAGTCCATATAATACCTAAATAAATAAATATACAGCTTTTCCACAGTGGTTTGCATCTCATCTTAGGTGCTTCAACATGGCGTCTGTTCCATTCCTTTTGTCATTCCATAGCCAAAATGAAACAAGTGCTGTACGTGTACGACTAAATTTGTTACACAATAATGAAAATTTCAACTAAGAAAGTGAATTTGTGTGTAGACTCTTTTGAGTGATCGTTGAGATGCTGTTTCTGCTGCTAGCAATTTGAAGCTACGAGATTTTTTCTTTTATCCAATTTCGGTTTTGCTCATTGCTTCTTCGCACATCCGCAATTCGCGTGAAGTACAATAGATTTAATTTCTAATCTGTACTGGCGGATGCGCTCATATATGAACGAAGAAAACTATTATTCATAAATTTGCTTTCGCCCACGGACCACGAAGCGATGTTCAGGAAATGTGTTCGAGTTATTCGAAACAAGATTATGGGAAAAGTTAGAATATATAGAAATCCTATCTAAGGTTTTCGACCGTGTTGTATTCTGGACTGGGCTTTATGTATGTTTTGAGAGAACTGTTGGATTGTCAAAATAGTGCGGGCATGGATATTGAATAAATGAATAAACGTCATAAAATCTTTAATATTATGTATGAAACGTGGCATGAATGCTTTTAAAATGAACCGTATCCTTTATACATAACTTTTCTATAAACGTTGCAACGTCAAGCGTTATTAGCTTTCACATTATTGGAGATTTGGAAGAAAAAACCCACTGATATATGCAGTACTAGCCCTATATGTATTATATTTTTAATAATGAATGCGAATTTCGTATATCGGCTATACCCTATACCACCTACTGGAACAAGTATCCATTTGCGAGACAGCGTCAGTCCGATATAACCATAAAGGGAATCTTCAAATTTCCTACTGTTTTATATCGTCGTGCTAGAATTTCATCAATTCACAACACAAACGACGTTAGCTAACAGCATTTTTGAACATACAGTAGCTATATTTGAATTAGGATACATAGATTACTGGTTTTTAACTGAACATACATGCCGCATGTAAGACTTGTGGTATTATGTTGCTTCAAGTATCAGGTGCATGTTTAAGATAAAAGATTCCAGTTTTTAACAATTAATAGAATTCCTATATTTTATGAAACTTTATAAATAAAATAAATTGTTTATTAAATACAATAATGATATTATTTTGACTAATTATCTGCAGGTAATCATTGTTTGTGGTTTGCTAATATACACGAAAATTAGATATGGAGATGGACTTAAAACTAGTTTTGACATTAAAATCCGAGGAAAAGCAATTATTTTGAAATTTTGTTGAGACACAACTTTGTAAATACATTTTTTGTACTAATTATCTGCAGGTAATCATTATGTTTGTGGTTTTTTAATATGCACACCATCTACATATGTAGATGGACTAAAAACTTGTTTTAATTTTGAAGTCGGAGGAATAGCAATTGTTTAAAAAATAAATTTAGTAGTTTAATCATAACTTCATATTATTAACAAAGTAATTGAAAAAATTATGCTGCCCAGCAAATCTTCATAAATTCTTTACTTCTGTATTTGAACAAACCAGTTCATACATGCCTCTGTTTGAAAAATGTTTTTAATTAAACGGTACATGTTTTAAAGTAGTAAAATTAGTCAGTGGTAGTCTATGCTGCTTAAAATAACTCTTTCGGTAACATGGAATACAACTTGTCAAGTTTCTTTTAATGCAATATAAACCAAGAAGCAGCTTAATTTAGCAGGTGTTTCATGGCTGCAAGACAGCATGGTAAATTTGCGCTTAATAGGTTACGAAATAGCTTGCAATTCTATTTATTGCAAAATATCACTTTCTTCGTCCTTTATTCTTCATGTCCAAAAACAAGTTCCCCAAGAGGATATAGACCCCTATATATATCGCGTCTTTGCATACTTTGATATCAATGTCCCCATTTCTCTAATGCAAAATATATTGTTCTCAAGTTGTTATTGCATTTGGCCCGTTCTCTCCAAACCGCCTTTCATTCAATTAGCAAAATTCTCGAAAACGCCAGCCTAACCGGATTACATGCTAATATTTCTGCCAGCCAACGTGGTTGCCCGGACGACGCAATGTGTTGGCTGCCAGGAAATGAAATGCAAATTGAAATAGCATGCCAATTTAACAGTTTGCGTTTAATACATGATACGCTATAAATATGCAAGGAAATTGCTTTGACTGCTGCCGTGGCTTTTGTGGTTGGAAACACGTGTGAAGAGGGGCCGCTTGCTTGTGGTGGGCCTTTGCAGACCCACATGCTGATCTTCAATGTTGTACAAAAAATCCACACCATGCGTTTCTGGCTATAGGTGTAATCTCTCCTCCTGCTGCTTTTTATGAGAAAGGTTTTCATCTTGTCTCCTGGATATTTCCTTCTTGAATTAAACCGACACAATGCAATTTACATATCTCACCCACTTCCAATCAGCATAAAGAATATTGTGTTTCAAATGTATCGGATTCGGTGACGGTTTTTTTTTCATTACAAATGCCGAACGTTTTCATCCTCGGATGCTACACCGAACACAAAGCACAGTTTTGCACATTATAATTGCTATCTCAGTGGAGGGAAGTTGAGCTAACTCCATTGTTGATGCCTAGAATGGCGAAAAAGATTTCAATTTGCATGCATGATGCCAACATCCTATAGTGCAACCATGCATTTATTCACAAAGAGAATCTACTAAGAGATGGGGCTTTTTTTTTCTGTTTCATCACCAAGTTGTTGACATCGCAGTCATGTGCCTAGCACTTTTGAGGTTTCTTAGCCACTTAGTATAACCTACTGACTCGCGGCAGTTGATGCCAACAGTTTGTTGATTAGTTTTAATTATTTATGTTGCAAACTTTCAAAGTTCTTAGCTTTTTAAAACTTTGCGGGTATAGTACGTGCTTGCAAATCTTGACAAGTTACTTTCTACAAGGGTGGTTCCCAAAGATATGCTAATTCACACTTCACATTTACAATATCTATAGTGCTCCTCTTCACTATATAACCAACAGTAAGGAATATTAAATTGCATAGGCACTTTAAAAGGAATAATTAGAATTTGAGATGTATTTTACCCCTCTTCAAGATAAGATGAAGCTTGAATCTATCATAATGGCCGCCTTTTAAGAATGCACATCAAGTTGAAGAAGTTTAATATATCAAAACTCGAGAATATTCGCATTTGCTAAAAATCCAGAGTATGCATATCAGTGTTCCTAAATCTCTGAAAACGGTTACAATTTTATAGACTTTTAAAGAATTATATATAGATTATAGGTTATTTATGCTTTTTTATATTATTTGCTATCATTGGGATACCATCTTGTAAGTAATAGTCAATACTTCACGCTTTTTATGCTATAAATAGGATGCTATAGGGTGTTCAAGCCTTGAAAATTGTGAAAGTCGAGAAATTTGTTTGAATTATTTTCACCACTGAAAAGTCGAAAATTATGCTTAAAATTCGTGCTAAACACCAGTTGATGCTAACTAGCTTTTTTACAATTTTTTAAAGAAAAATTGTCAAAAGTCTTTGGAAAAAATACCTCGTGGGATTTGAAATCCTTGAAATTTGCTTAAATTTATACTGGACGCCCTGATTATATCTTCCCAAGATGGTCTCTTCCAAATTTTCATTTAAACAACACGGGCTGTTGCAAACGTGATCTACGTTTAGAATGTAACATTTCTAATAAGACTTGAGTCTGAGATCGATCTTTAGCACAGTAGGAGCCTAGAACAATGTTACCAAACATGAAACTGGTGATGATTTTGTAAACTTTTGTTCCTAAAATATACCTCGCATATTTTGACAATTAGTCGTGTAAGGGTTTTCTGAAATTTCAAAGAATGAGTCTTGAAATTCTTGAATTATGTTCAATAAATCTACTGAACACCCTGATTATATCTTCCCAAGATGGTGGCAATTTAACAACACAAAAGTTGATCTACATTTAGAATGTAACATTTCTGATAAGTTGCAAATGCACTATATCACATATAGTAACATGCTTTAAAAAAACCAACTGCAATTGCATCGAAAGATTGACTTGAGTCTGAGATCGATCTTCAGCACATCAGGGGCCTAAAACAATGATTTTGTAAACTTTTGTTCCTAAAATATACCTCGCATATCTTGACAATTATAGTCGTGGGAGGATTTTTTGAAATTTCAAAAATGAGCCTTGAAATCCTTGAAATATGCTTTGAATTGTGTCCTGTAAATCTACTGGACACCCTGATTATATCTTCCCAAGATGGTGGAAATTTAACAGCACACATACTGCTGCAAACGTCATCTACATTTAGAATGTAACATTTATGATAAGTTGCTAATGTTTTATATAACATAGTAACATACTTAAAAAACCAACTTCATTTGCATCGAAAGATAGACTTGAGTCCGAGATCGATCTTCAGCACAGCAGGGGCCTAGAACAATGTTACCAAACGTGTAAAACTGGTTATGGCTTTGCAAACTTTTGTTCCTAACATTTCTAGTGGTACATATCGTGCATTTTTTTCTTCTTCTTTTAGAGTGTAATATCGGTTAAAAATGATTGAATGAATAGCTTTCGATCATCCTCGCTGAGTTAGCAGCTTTGACTGGAAATACATCACCCCGCATGCGGCGTGTTCATTTTGCAGTTGGGCTGGAACAAATGCGTCCATTTGTAATCGTTAGTTGGACACTTTGCCACGTAAATATCCCATACGTTACATTCATAGCAATAGGTCATGCATTTTGTAGCGAGCCTTGATGAGTATAAATATATGCGGCATGCACGGGGATATGGCATACTTGTCTAAATGTCATTATTTGCCACCTGATGAATAAGACAAATACCGTAATGCTTTTTCCATCTGTGTCGAATAACCAACCCGTGACGAATTTCTCTGCTATTTTTAACCTATAATGGAGCACTGCCTAAGTGGTTCTTCGCGCTGGAACACTTTGGGGATTTATCATAGGCGTTACCTAATGAATCAATATATCACAAAACCGTCAAGAATGACTATGAATGCAACGTTGTCTGATTGGGATGTTTAGACGTGGAAAAAAAAATATACCTCCCTGAAATATGCTACCCTCTTGTTCATTTAAATTACAAAATGCGTTTCCGATGAGGTGCCTAATTCGTTCCGGTGCAGGTACTCATATTTCAAAAATTAACAATTGCCTCAGTTGGAATGGTGTATTATTATGCCACGTTGTAAAACAAATCGATAACCGGTTAAGATTCTCCCTTAATAATACTCGGTAAAATTAGCACTTAGTTGCTTACCTGGGGAATCTATGAAACTTACTCATCTTGAGAAATAAATCTCAAAACAATTGCTGCGTTAAGATAATATTCATTTTTCCCCCTAATGGATATGATGATACAGTTTTTAGAAATGTGGAAAACTTGATATAGTTTCAAATTGTTTTTAAAGACTTCATTAGACTCGCATTATACAGCACATAGGGTAGCTCGAATGTCCCTCAACTTCAAGACTGTTTCAGGACTCGGCATGGTCAAAACTATTTTAGGATCCCCATGTAATTTTTGTGTAAAAAGTTCATGAGGCCAAAAAAATGTATTACTGTAACGATATGTTAGTGTATTTTTTTATAGAAATTTTACAGTTTACTAACGTTTACTATATTTGTTTTCATCTATACAAATTAAAGCACATTATATATTTTATAAGCTTAATTGCTGACAGCTGTATGGTCCAAAAATATAAACCTGGCATCAATAAACAGTTCGATTATTACTGTATACTAGTTTCGCGAATTTCCATGCCTTTCAAGAAAAAAATAGTAAATTCAATATACGAATGTTCTCTGGTCAAATCTGATAGAAAACTGTGGGAACCAATAATCGATTCACCGTTTGCTGCTGTATAATATAATAATAGCCATGAAAATAAGTAATTTTGTTTACAAAAACAGGGCCATTGAGGGAAAAAAAATGCGGTCAATAAAAGGTACAACCGGTCAACTCCCGTTTAGTCATCTGAAGGTGGTAAATAGATTGCTGTTGGTGACACCTATCTCCCATGGGTTATGTGACGGCTATAAACCCACCTAAAAACTTTGTGTCACGCATTTTTATTTTCTCGATATTAGATATATACCATATTGACACACACAAAAAACGTATAAATAATGCATTATTGACCCAAACGAACTTCTCTACATGGGTCAATCAATAGTGTTTTTGTTCGTGGGTAGCCAACGTCCTGCTTTTGCTATTGAGATTCAGAATGTATTTCATTTCAACAATATTATTGTATACAGAAATCAATCAACATTCAAATAGGTATTCATCATTTAAATCATGCAAATGTTTGTTTTAAAAGAATGCGAAAGAAGTTTTTCTGAATAATATATTAGCCAAACAAGAAAACTTTATATATATATGTATATATAGATCATGTGCATTTATGGCCGGATTTCTTGTTAATCAGTGAATCAAGGGCCAAAAATCCCTTGTTAATGACATCATAGGGGCCATTCAAATATTATGTCACACCTAGGGGGGTGGGTGGGTTGTTTGTTTTTTGTGACAATTGTGTATAAGGGATAGGGAAATTGTGACTAAGGGGTGTGTGCGTGTTTAAAAAGAGGCAAAAAAGTGTGACATAATATTTGAATGGCCCCATAATACTTGAGTGAAGATCTTAAGTAAACTTTCCAGCTTTGTCAATGTAGCTTGTTGTCGAAAACACTTGTAAGGCAAACAAGTGTTGCTTACAGTAGTTATGATAGCTGTTCAAATAAAATTGACTAAAATACCTATCCTATTGAGAGCATGACTTCAAGGCGGTTGATACAATCGTACAACTTATACATGTACTTGTATATACGGTACTGTAGGTATATATATATACATATAATGAATTTATGAAACCTGAACTAGCAGTCAGTAATGTTACAAGTTTGTAATGTTTTGTGATGTGTACAAGTTTAAAGTAATAGCAAATATATATTTCTGACAAAAGTATTTTTAAAATTTGAAATTAATTTAACAAACAGGAATACACTGTAACTTTACAGTGTACAAATGACTAGTAAATTCATAAAAACAGTTGCGTGACTACCAGAAAAGCGGTTATGTCTACATTGAAACAAATTACTTGCATAAACAAGATTAGTGTTCCACTGCATTTTTAAATTAGACAAATAAGTAAATTAATTTTGTTTTGGAATGCAAGAACTTTAAGCAGAGAACAAAAGAAAGGGAAAAAAATATGGTAACTTGAAAATTTATTCCATGCAGTTAGTTTATTTTGAGAAGTTGCATTGTATGATAGTGATCAGAAATATGGGCAACTCTAATGTTGTCCAGCATGCAATTGTAATCACGGATATAATGCCAAAATGCAACTGGTGTACGACTACAAGTACGAAGAATGTGCGTGTGCGAACACAGTACATCATTTCAAAAGCCCGCCCAACATCAATCATAAGACGAATGGGCGTACTTGCAATTTTGGTGTTTTTGTATACAAACTTGTTGCTGGTTTTATGTCTTAATGTCTTATATTATTTTGAGCACGTTTCTATAGACGTCATCAGATAAAAAGCACAATGAATAAAGGCAGTGGCTATCCTGCACCCCGTGTAGATATTTAGCCGAAATCAACATGTGATCATATCGTAAAATGTCTTAACAATGCAGCCGTGCATGTGAAATAGTGCTTAGTTAAAACTTATCTTGAAATGCTAAGAAAATATGCAGGGTGGCTCAAAAATTGTTGACAGATTTCAATGTTAACGTGGTAACCATCGAACGATTCACGCACCAGTGTATTTCTTTGTTTATTGTGCAGCTGACTTTTATTTACACGTTCTATGAAAAAATAATACGTAACTTACAATTTTAACATAGTTTAGATAATAAATCATAGATTTTCGGCACTTGATGGTACAGAGCATATGTGCATTTCCAAAAGAAATATGTTACATTTCGATATAACTACAAGAATTGATTTGAAAACCACGTTTGGTTGAAGAAGAAAAAAGTTGCAAAATAAACATAAACGATTTTTACGAGACATTGCAAGGCCTTATGACCTGCAACTGGCCAGGGATACGCCTGCCCAAGTTTTAACACTTGTCAGCACGAGGGTCAAAGTTCACCCCAGGAAAATGCATAAAAAAGCGAGGGGTTGGAAGCCTTGGCCGAGCTACGTTTTGATATACTAGACACATTCATGTAACAACATGCATGGCATTACTTTGTATACACGTTGCTAAACTGACAAAATAAACTATTTCGGCCATAACCGTCAACTAAGCCTCACATTTTTAAAGTTTATAGTTGTGCTATCAGACATTCGTTATAAGACGTGCACTTAAAGATTCCGGAAAAGGGTCACAGCTTTTTTTTTTTTTTAAACTGATGACTTGTTATTAAATGCTGGGTATATTTGTAACCAATTTTTATCTGCGGTATTTACGATCATTGATTTTAATTTGTCAGATGACTTTAAAAGGTCCAAACAGACTTGAACTATATACAGTAGTTACCTTAACGATGATTAAATGCAATAAAACGCAAATCTGACCATATAGGAGTCATGTCCATAGTCTATACTACATATTCAACTGTTAGCTGTTAAGATCATTGAATATCATAGTTTATTTTGGGCGCCAAACTCAGCCGAACCTTCCTAAGTCGAAGCGCCATCTATAAGGAAATTTGCACAACTACTAAGGCACCCAGATTTCTTGTTCTAAATTACAACTGAATTTGTGCATGCATTTTGATGGGAAAGTGCTCAGACATTAAAGAAATTTTCTTAGCATATACTACATCATATATAATGCAAAATAATATAAATGTGATACTTTTCTTAATATGTTAGATTTTTTTATATTCTTAACATGTAATGGCGGACTGTTGCCAGGAGACAACCACCCCTAAATTCAGAGTTGGCCATTCTGCAATTTTTAAAATAAATGCAATTTTCAAGAAATGCCTAAGTGCAAAAGCACTACAATTCAAATATTTTGAACATTAAAAGCTTAAATCGGGCAAGCTGACATATCCAGTCCGCCACTGTTTCCATGAATCAGAAGTTTGTTCAAGATGGATTGTCCAAGTCCAAAACCGATTTTAGTACAGATGCAAAAAAAAAAGCTTTTATACAAGTTTTCTCCATCTTATTTTCCCCTCTTTAAAACCTTGAAGGCAAAATGGTGCATGATGCATGCTCCATGATTTTTGCCTTAAACTATTATAAACAAAACGTGTAAGGTCATTCATTTTAACCCGTGTAAAAGCGTTTGAAGGCGAACACGAATGAAGTTTCCCCTCCTCACACATGACTCGTGCATAACCTAAGTCATTTCAGATATTACATCTACATCGAAAACTGACAAAAGATTGCGATTTTAAGCACTCCCGGGCAGCCTGCAAAATCCAATATTCATATTCATGCGCAAGCAAACATCACACGTATGATACATGACGTGCAAACTGAAACCAACAATTTCGTTCGCACTGGTCCCCCAATCGCATATGAGGTTTTTGCCACAGCAGGATGTCCGAGCCAAAACCCCCTCCAGTACTGATAAAAGCGATTGTAGGACCAAGCCGAAATTCCCTATTTCACTCCCGCCCTCTGCGGCCAAGGAAAACTTGGATGCAAAACGTGTCAACTGTTATATCAACTGTCAACAATGATTAATGATGCACGCATGTACATGTATATTTCAAAACCCACTGCACATGTATCTATATATGCATATAGTTTTATGTTGGCGGATACACGCGGCTCTGTATTGCATATGTCTTATTATTTTTTTTTGTGGTTTTCCAAACAATGTTTTTTTTTTCTTCATTTTTTTTCGTATCGATGCTGAAGGCGGTCTGTAGTCACTTCGGCTCGTTTGTGGACATGCGCCGATGAGGACGCTGACCTAAGTTTAAGTTAAGACCTTTCATCAGTCAGTGTCCCTTCATGTACTTTCTAATAAAGTTATAACAGTAGAAATAAACAGGTGGGACACTGGAACCCGAATTTCCAACTATATGCTGTTACCTTGAAACTTTCTCTTAGTTTGCACAGAAATGTGTTAAGTCTTGTTTGGATCATTATGGCATTACGAATCTTAGATAATACTTTGGTTGAGAGATTTTAAAAAATGAAAATTATTTGGCCACTAACAAAACTTTCCATGATTTGCAACAACAGATGTTAAACTGTGAGCAGATGGGATTCTGTTGATTATTGCAATATACAATATGAACCAAACATATATGTAGCTATCTAATTTGAGAATTGACTCTACATTTTTGAGAATTTTCTTATATAACATGTTTATTCTGTTGAAGTTGAATCTGCTCATATTCTAACCGTCTCTCTTAATAATACTGTATAGTTCAGAGTATTTTGACATTTTTCACAAATTTATGATGCCTATATGTAACATAAAAGCTAGAATGGCATCAAATACATGTTTATTAAAGCATATTTAAACGTTTTTGTGCAACCTAACGTCCTGTCACTGATGTATATCTCCATCAGACTTGAAATTAGACTGTTTCCATATTCCTATATGCTTATGATGAAGCTAAATAAAATTAAAAGAAAATAAACAAATATGTAATAATTGAACATATTAAAGCTACACAAGGTTCATTACAAACAATATATCATGGATTAAGAACAGATATTATCAGAACAAAATTACGAAGGTTATAAATTTTGTTGTAGGTGCGATGCTCAACATAGGGATGTGGTTAATCAAATTTGTACAGGTCCAATCCACTCTATTTTACCATATTAACAAATGGTGCCTTACAGAAACTGCTGTCCTAGGCTTTATATATGCACTATTCATTCTTCCTTTTCTGGTCATAATTTCCATGCTCATTAGACAGGACATTGTTGAGCAAAGGGCTTCTCACAAATTGGATTTTGCCTTTGATTAGCCACGTTTGTATACAAAGTGCAACGACACATGCCATGCCGTGTGTTAATTCAATGGCACGATTTTCCAAATGGTTGCCTCTGAACTGTTTTCGGATTGAACGCGTGTCAGTTTCTTTGTTCCTTTCTCAACCGGCATCTTTAAGCCTACGCGTGTGGCAAAAGGGCATGTTCGTGCTCAAGGGACCCTAGTGCAGAGATTGTCTACATATATACATATCACGTGGCATATGGGGTCAGGTTCCCTTGACTCTTTGACAACATGAATCCCAAATATAGAAATGTGTGATTTCCATTTCCACTGAGATTATTGGGTGGTCACTCTCTCTCTCTTCTGCCTGTCCTTTTTGGTACGTTTCCTCCCATCGATCTGTCTTTACTATCACGGTGCTGGTCAGTCAAAGATCGCGCTATTTTATATCCCCTATAGCCTTCATGTCAAATGCCAAATGTGATTTATTACTTTATAATTTGCTGTCCGAGTCGTGCCATTGCTGCCTTACATTTATGATTTCATTATCCATAGCCAACCCACGCATCACATTGAATAGTGGCGGATTTGTTATGGAACCACATTCAGAAATGTATTGTCTGTAGATAGCCCCTGATGCATAAGCAAATAGCTTCAGTTATCCGAAAGTCATCCATCATTATACTCAATTGGATTTGCTTGTTTGGTAGAAATAGTGAAGGTTTTTTTAAGCTTTTTCAAACTCGTGGCGCACTAATCTAAGCCTGAAATTGTCGCGGCACACAAGTTATCAAACACTGGTATTCAAGGTACCAAAGTTTGAGGTACATCACAAGGTAATGACATTTTGAGAGAAATTCTTTTCTGAGAGAAATTTCATGAAACGGATAACTAAATTCCTGTCAAAAGAATGGTACCATCTGTTTGAAATCATTGGTGTTAATTAAAATGTTTTGGCTCACAGCACACATAACATTCCAGAATTTCTGCGGCACACCTGGGTCGGCACACAGTCCGAAAAACACTGGGGCACATTTCAAGGATGAGCATGCATAGCCCATGGACTTACTTTATTTTGCAGGACTTGTATACATGGTCTGTTTATATATATATATATCAAGATAATTGTTTATTGCTGACAGTCTACATGTACGTATATTAAAAATTATCAGATCATGCTACTACTGAGAAATTTTTAAATTGAATGTTGGTGTGATTTAGTTGTCTGAAAACTGCTTTTTTTTAATTTTCAATCTGATATAAAATAAGGTGTGACGAAGAGTTGATGTTAAGAATGCATGTACAAGTCTTGTGATATGAATGATTGGTAATTTAGGTGTTTAGGATTGTTCACTTGAAAATGTTTGTACATATCCACGCCGAAGTGAGGTGGTCAATCTTAATTAAGCTGCAATTTCTGTAACTATTATAAATAGCATTGTCAGCAAAGACAAGTTTGTATTTAAATAATGCTGTAGCTTATGATAGTGTGTACGATAACAAAAATAGCAAGCATTCCAGAGCACTAATAATGTGGACGTTATTTGCATGAAAACTACAACGGGATCTCGTCATTTGGGTGAAGTTAACAACAACTAAATTATTTCAAAGACAGACAACAATTGATGCAAAACTAAAACAATGTCAAAATCAACATATTTTAAGGACAAGATTTCTTCCCTACCATTGCTCTGAAATGCATCTTATCGATGAATGTGTTTATGCATACAAGCACGCTTTCAAAGATTGTACACCCCACTTGAATTGGCTGAATGAAACTTCTGAAAAAAATAATCCAAGATGGCCGTCTGGAAGTGTTCGTACGCCATTGATGACAGTTGTGATGAATGAGCTTCTGATTTGGGCAAATGTTCGTACAGCTCTGTATTTTTGTGTCGCCATTATCAGTAGCTCGCACTCTGCATTTTGTCTTTCACCCACTCTTAAGGCCAACTCGTCTTGAAGTGTTGATCTATAATTCAGCTCTCTTTGCCTTGTCACGTTATCTTTTGCGCTGGCATTGCCTGTATCAATATGTGAGACAATATTTGCATAGAGTGTGCAGGAAGTGAACGCTACATGCATCCTGCATTACCCATGCATCGATATGCCATCTTGGTTTAATCAGGGTTTCTTTACCCCAGTGACTTTTTCCTTTTTCGTGTGTTTCAGCCTATAGCCATGTGACTCGATTGTTTGCCCTACATGCCATAGTTGACAAAAGTTTAATTCAGCGAGAAACTGACATACACGGTCCATTATTTTATCTATTGTTAAGAAAGTATCATCGAAGCAGCTCATAACTGAGCAGTATACCTTATCAGTGGCGGATGACAAGTGAGACCCCTTAAAAATTATCAAATGTTAAACATGCTAATGGCCTTTTAGTAGCTTAATAATAGTTAACCTTATTTCTCAAAAAAATTAATTGTACCGTTTTTCCACTATAATAGTCTAATCAAAAAGGACGTCTGCAAAATTCCTTTAAAAATTGATCCCCCCACCCCCTGTCCACATTGTGTCCATTTTAGCCCAGACTGCCCCTTCCCTCATGGACGTCCTTAATTTTTCTTTTAAAAGTAGGGTGTCCAGAAAATTAGTTGGAACATACAAAGGCCCATCCTATAAATTTCCAAGCTCTCTAATCACTACCAATACCACGTTATTTTTCCACATTTTTCTGATTAACGGAAATTTCCTGACCTCGAAGGGAAATTTTAGCATAAAATTGGTGTTTAATATAAAGTTAAGCATAATTCTCGACTTTAGAAAAAGGAAAGTACATTTGGGACTGTGGACACATTTCTTCTGGTGTCCATTTCCCCTTTTACTTGCCTCTAAAACTTAAACAAAAATCCAAAAACTGAAAAATACCATCATTTGTGGACGTCTATTTCCCCCCTTTCCCCCCCCCCCCTCCTCATCGCCCCTGTCCACACGGTGCCCACATGCCAGAAGACCACCACCTAGGACATTTTAACACATTTTTATTTATTTCCTATAAAAATTAAATATCGGCCTTGTACAATAGTTGTGGGTGAGAATCCCTTTGTATCCTGCAAGTAACCAATATTTCATAGCCCCAGCTCGCATTGTCACCATATATGGTGAATTTCAGGATGAACAATTCATCTTCGTTCACCCTACGTGAACATATTTGAGCAGAAACTCCATCTGCGGAAAAACTTTTGTTTTTCTATCCAGTGTTAACGTAAATGATATCTGCCTTTGTATGTAAACGTTTGAAATTCATTCTTGCATGTATTAGATATCACTATTATACGATTGAAAAATTGCTATTTTTTCGCATTTTTTCGCTTTGAAGTTTTATAAATTTCGTCTTAAATTCTCATGACCCACGTATGAATGCTTTTAGTCCCTGTTATGATGAGAAGAGTATCTTTGCTACGCTTTTCCATTTTTTTTCTTCTTAAATCTTTCTAATATAAGTATGCATTTTCATAAAAATAATCTTCTTCTCCATGGGTTGCAAGTGTCGCGTAACTTGTTTCTGGCATAGATCTTTTACACCATATCTCTTCTTCACACAATTTTCTCTTAAAAGCAAGCTTCCTAACAGGCATTTCAATCACTCCGAGTGTTTCTATGCAAATAACATGCTTGACTACATTGCAATTGGAAACCTTAGTCCACTCCACACTTATCATGTCTCAAGTTTGCAATGCATAAAATATTCAATTATGCCTAGGCAAAGCTTTTACCCTGCAGGTTGAGGTAAGGTCAGCCAGGAAGAGGGCGAGATAACTTACAACTAAAAAGATAATGCAAAGTACAGAAGGGATTTAGTTTATACGGACAATGGATCCGCGATATACGGCTTTTGTATAACGCAATTTTGCGGTATTGTCTGTCAAAATAAACTGTGCAATTCCCTGCAGACTCTCGTAAATATGCGTGCATGAATCTCACAGTATTTAGCAGGATGAAAAACTGCCTCAAGAGTCTCAGTTGCAAAACTTCTTAAGTTTTGAGTCAAGTTTCTGAAATTGAACTACTTTTTGGAAATTTCATCAATTCTATTGATTTTGTTTGATAGTATTGCAATATTTTAGAAAGCCAGGGCAGGAGGCTGAGGAGCGGTCATTTAACAACTCAATATTATGAAATCTTGGTAAATCCTCAAATCCATTAAAGTAATGATTGTTGTTAGTGTGCTTTGAGACTTGTCATGACTCATTCCTCAAGTACCAATGATTATTGCAACTTGTCCATCACATATTCCATGAGGACGATAGAATTTCTGGAAATTGAAGTTATTAAGTTGCTTCTGTGCAATTAATGATATGACCTATCAACAAATCTAATTAAACATTACTTGCTGTACTCGTAGACTTAAAAAAATTACGTATTTATTAGTTAGTATTTTAAATTCTGCAGTTACTTAATAGAAAAGAAGCAAATATAATAGATGAAAATGGTAAAATACTTGATTTTGATATAATTTATTGATAGGGCATTATTATCTATTGTTCCAAACAGTGCATGCATAATTTAATCTTCTGCTATTCTCGACGTTTACATGTTCCAAAACTGCAATTCTTGGAAGCATTCTAACGTTATTAAATTATACACAAAAACTATTTGGTGTTCATCCTTCAATTTATGGACTTTAATATGCGTTGCTCTAAAATTTTTTAAAAAAATTGCATCTATCGACAATGTGCCTTTTGCCATGCAAGATGCATTATGCTTTTTTTGGGATGCCTACTTTTCACGTGCTTAAGTTCACAGACTGTGCATGGCAAGAGAGAAAGAGAGGCAGAGATATGAATAATTAATTTCGGTAATTTAACACCTCACTTTTGGCTTTTTCCCTCATCTTCTGCCGCCAGAGTAGCTCGACTATGGAGCCTTTTCTCTCCTGGTGTTAATCTCGACTGAGCTTTTGCTGGCCTCCTGACAGCTATGATAAATGACCATTTGTCAGATACCCCGTCGCCCGCCGATTAGCTTACATACCATTACACCCACCTTGGGTGCAACGTCAAGGTACCGGTGGGGTGGCGCAGGGATTCAGGTGGAAAACAAAAGAGTATATTTAACGGATAGACTGGGGGAGGAGGATTTAGGGGAAAATGTATATGCATATGACGGTCTGGGAAAAGATGATTGAATGGCGAATAAGGGTCTTAACGCACTCATGCATATGCTTTATTGGAACCAAGCGCCATCTAGCTGTAAGAATGTCTTGTCTGAGGATTATACACTTTCACTCCCAATTGTAAATCAGAACAGGTCAAATATACTAATGAGAAAAATAATCATTTTTTTTAATAGAATTGTCAAGCACCGACCTAGTGCAGACAGTTTGTGTGTTTTGGGGGAACCACAGTGTCAGAATTACTCATAGGGTTTGCCTGTCTGGGAAGTTCCCTTCATAGTCTAAAAAATGACGATGGATTTGGAACATGAAGAATTGCCTGTAATATCAGATTCACCAGAATTTCACTGTTAATCAAAGCATTGAATGGTTTTCACTAGCCCCAATCACGATTTTTGTTATTGTTTGATGAAGGATGCATCCAACTCCATGACCTTTAGTTTTGTTTTCTGTCTTCAAAAACTGTCCCCTGTTTATTAAAACACGTTTTAAAGCATCCTAGTGATTGAATTGAAACTTAAAATTAGACGATGGATGTTCATGTTAGATGTTCATGTAGGACAGTAGCCTCAGTAGGACGCTCATGTAGAACATGTAAGACACTCGTACTTGAAAAAAACTCATGTTGCAAATGGCTCAAGATTTTTTTAGAATCTTTTAAAAATTTAACTGTCGAAAATTTAACCTGCCAAAAATGGTGTTTTCTGAGCAATGACAAGGGTTTAAAACAGTCTACTCGACTGTGATTTTCATGGAATTTTTGTTCAGTATCCGTTCAATTTTTTAATTTCCTTAGACTTGAATGAAAATTTAACAGTAGATTAAGTAAAATACACTGATTGAATTGAAACTTAAAAGCAAACGGTGTATATGTAGGACATGTATCATACCTCCGTGTTTAAGAATCAGTCTATAAAGTATTAGGAATAAATGAATCGTTTTTTTAAGAATGTGCCTTTCAGTCACTGTCACAATGGAATAAACGAAGTATATATAATATGATACGGATTAATAATACGGTTTTGTCTGTTTCACTAAAAGAGAAGGACCCCTACTTGCAGTGCTTATTTTCCTTCCATGGATACGAGTCTCAGCAAGTGACAGCTTATGGCAAAGAACTGTCTCCACTTGAAATATGCGAATGACAATCCTCTACTGGTTTCTCTTTTTGTACTTTCGTAACTTTAAACCAATTGGGAGGGCTCGTTAATTGTCGTTAGTGACATAGAAAACTGGGATACGCTCGGATTTATGGTTGGCACAAATAATGAAAACTAATTTTCCCTGTTGGAGTTGGGGAACCCAAAGACATGTGATTGAATGCAAAATCGACATTCTCGTGGCAAAACCTCCTGCCAAGGGGGGGATCAGCGGACTTACTGCATACTTCTGCCGCCGACTTAATTAAACCAACGCCCCCTGCTGAGCTACACGTTAAACACTTGCTTCTACTCCATTGAGGAAATTCTGCTCTAAGTAATTTTCTAACAATAAAAATGATCCCGGGATGGGGGTGAAGGCCAAAGGTCACTAACGTGAATACCTCTCACGCTTCTCTTTCAGAAATGTGGCCGTTTTCCTGCGTACATTCTGCCATTTCAGACTTTTATATGTCGTATTTCACCTGGTTGTATTTTCAGCAAGGTTGACTCTGACATAATTGCCTCTGTGCGGCAGCTTATCATCATCGGGGGCTACTTCAGGACGTCGTGCATCAATTGACCCCTTTGGTTCTACTTGTAATACAAGGGCTAAATAGTTAGAACCTTGCCTTTCAGGCCAACCTCTCTTATTAGAAAGGGCACTGGGCCAATCTTTATATGGCGAACGCCATGGGGTGTTTCGTATAAACTATAAGTTTATCCTGCTTTACGTTGCGAGTAACATGAAATGATTATGGGGAGCATCGCTCAATGTGTTATGTGCCATTTGATGGAACATAACGGTGTTTTTTTTAATGTTTAGTGACCGTTATTTCCGCAATGTATCTTTGAGAATTTCTGCCAATTGCAATGATGATTTTTTATACCAATGACGCATTCTGCTATTGCTGTTTTTTTTTTTTTATTTTTTTTTTTTTTTTTTTTTTTTTTTTTTTTTTTTTTTTTTTTTTTTTTTTTTTATTTTTTTTTTTTTTTTTTTGGTTTTTTTTTTTTTTAAAAAAAAACTTTTTCAACCAGTAGGCCGTGAAGGGTTCACAGGTGGGTAGGGGAAGTTTGCAGAATGGTAGAAAATGTGACTTCTATACATTTATGTTTTTCAAGCTTTTTCAGCTTATGGCACCTTTAGCTATTCCTAAAATTGGCGAGGTACACAGGTGGAAAAATACTGGAATACCAAACTATCAATCTAGTAGAAAGTTTCGATAATTTGTATGAAACTTGGTTTCGGTATGTGGAAGTTTTTGTAAAAAATAGTATAATATTAAAGTAAAGGAACAAATCTGATATAGCCCAACCCCATTCCAGAAGCGAAATTTTCGTTGCTTTATAAAACCTGGCGCTGGCATATGAACAAATTTATGAATTCTTAGAATATATTTCATGAAATATGTCTTAGTTTATTTTAAAAACTGTATTTCAACATATATTATAAGAGAGTAAATGGGATAATCTGATGTCTTAACCCAACCCCATTACAGTGGCATAAAGAACACACTTTCGTTGGTTTATAACACCATAACTATACCGTAATATTATAACTTCATGAAATTGTTGTCAAAATAATATGCATAAAGAAAGTAAGAGAATTTATTTCCATATAGAAGCATAGGTTTAAAATAAAATATTTTCGTCATTTCCATAAAGTTCATCCACACACCTGGTAGAACAAAAATGGCAATTTTCAAAGATTCCAAACAACATTATCTATTAACTCTTTGGACCTATATAATGTAGTCTGTGGGCCTTCAAATTCGAATCAACCATGCAATTTGATGAAAACATTTTCCACGAAATCTACAAATCTACAATTTTGACATTGAGGAAATGCGAAATTAGATGAACTGATTCTGAAAGTGAGACCAATGGCATTAAGTGATAATTAGTGTGAAGTAATTCGTAATCCACGCAGATTTACAAAGATATGTAAAATGAATGTGTCTTGTAACACCGACTCCAAATGTCCTCATTTTGTATAACACATTCTGCGGGTGGCCTGACTAACGGTTTCGAGTTGTTTGCTTGGGGCGACTGTTAAGAAATGCAATTTATATGTAAATTGGTGGCTGAAACGCGATTAGGCATGATTGATGCGAATATTTTGTGTCTGACCATGACGACCTCCCCGAATCTCAGTAAGAATCCCACCAGGTTGGCACTTTTATCATTACCAGGTATCAGTTTTAGAATGCATATAAACTGCCAATGTACAATATAGTTTGCCTATATATGTATGTATGTGAGTCCAAGTGTTGCACCTTGCTCAGCAATACAAAAGACACCGAGAAAAATCGTACCTGGTGCACGACCTCGGACACCTATGGAGTGTCTGATTGGGAGTACATGGTGATGGGGGTGGAACTATCGCAACCCCTAACGGAAATCTTAAAGATTTTGTGGCTCGTGCCGCTGGCACAAATTTTATAGCAGCGGTCAACTTTGTATAATAAGTACTTGTTTGTTGGACTATTGTCCCACGTTTATCTCTGCCAATATTTCCTTTGAGGTATTCCTGCCATTCTTGCAGTTGTACATCACACTGTGATTGCATCAGAAGTTGTTTCCTGCATCTACTGACAGTCCATTTTGCTGATATTAATCATTTTTAATTAAATATGCAAATCTCTGGATGCCGGTGTCCGCCGACGTGTCACACTTTACCTTAATTGACTTTCCTCTAGGCTTGTATTTCGTGCTATGTTATATCCTTGCACATGACACTCATCAGGTGTGCAGCATGATTACAACAGATTAAGTGGGTTGAAGGGATCATTTGTAGAACTAACCTCGGGGGGTCTGCCTATGCCATTCACTGATTTAAAAATGATGTTTCCGTTATATGACGACTGTTGAATAGCTACAAATTCGGAAATCTCAAAATGAAATACATGGTATATATTTCTCAAAAGATATAACTGTACAAAATCAAAAAAATTGAGTGTTCTAAATGCACATGTAAAGTATAGAGTAATTGTGTAAAAACGCATTTTTTACTAATTGATGCTTTGACTACATTTATGGAATACCTTATAGGCATAACAACATTATAACATATAGACAACAACATTATGTAAGTTAAAATTGCATAAGTTAACATATAGATTGATTTAGAATGCCATATTGTTTTTTTGGGTAACCAATAAAGGTGTTATAAGTTGTCACAAACATGTCACCTGTTTTGGTGTTATGGAATATCTTTTAAATATGGTGTTTCAGAGCACCGTTTTTTGTGGCAACAAATAAGGTGCTTACGTACCCCTATTTACAATCACAAGGTACTTAATATTTATCATGGAATAATAATACCAAGTTATTTTTATTTATATACACATGCAACATGTGTTTACATTTGCCTAAATCAAAATTGCGCAAATTAAAAAGCCTACACTGGACTTATGAATCACCTGGTACTTGCATGTAATATTGTGAAAATTATTTATATACGAGTATTTAGTATAAAGTACTGCATTTACAAACAGTATATTCTGAGTGTGATGATATTGTATTTCAAAACAACAAACACTTGGTCAAAATAACCGTTTGCTAATGAATGTCATCAAAAGAGAATCTTGAGATATACATTATGTAGAAGATTGCCTTATTGAATTTATTCCGAGAAATGCAATTTTATAATAAATATATATAAGTATATATATTTATTTTTATAGATGCCATGCAAATTGTGATATGAACTCTGCTGTTGTTACGTATCGAGCCATTTTGAACTTCGTTGTCACTACATGCTTACAGAAGTTCTACAGAAGTTTGGTAAGCTGTCTAAAAACTTTTTTATTTTCCAAATTACTTAAGCTTTAAAAACTTAGCAAATTGAGGTGCATGCTTTTTTAAACTACATGAAAGAATCAGGTCTCCTATGTTCACCATCTCTATATCACCTATATACTAAATTTATACGAGCCCACAAGATGTGGGTTACGATACATACATGCTGCATTTCAACTAAAAGCGCTTTCGTTTGATGAAACATATTTCCATTGTTAAACCTTTGACTGCATTAATCCATTTATAAGATATTTACATCTATTTTAAATAGACGAATTAGAACGCACTTTGCATCCATGTATTTATGAGATGTGCGCGTATATGTCTGTTTAAGTATGTGTAAAGTACGTCGTTATTTGGCCAAGCAGGCAAAATACCGTGTTTTAGCAACCTTTTATATTTTCTTATGGGATCGCTTTTCTTTACTCCTCATCGTATGCAAATCACACCAACACGTTTTATAGCGTTTTCATCCTTTTCTTTACGACGTGTTCATTACTCTTAATTTTCCTTCTTAGAAGCCTTATACTGAATTAATCTGCCATATTCTTGCTTATTTTTCTATTTCGAAATCCTTTGTTACCGTCTTATACGAACATAGTTTCCAACGTTGGCATGCCTTCCCAACCCTCGCAATATCTATTCACGTACATGTTTAGCATTGTGAGCTATGAGGAAAAGGGTAAAAAAGCTGCAGCTTATATAAGCCGCTATATATGTTTGTGTTTGTGTATAATGGCGTTGGCGCAATTGTGTTGATTAATCAGACGTGTGAAAGTGATCCGACTTAAACTCACACTGCTGAATTTTTTAATTTTTTTTTTTTTCTAATAAGTTTTGTAATTAAGTGCGCCATTCAGTATGTACCTTGGAAATTGCTGCCTTTAATATGCGATTGGAACCTCCTTTATAATGCGCTGGCTAATTAGTAAAGCCCGTAATAAAATTACCATCATGCGAGCTTATGGGATATAGCAACAAAAGACTTTGAAGCAAGTTTTTGTGAGCCCGGTGCTAAATTATTGGAGTTTCTGTTTCAATAGGAGCTTAAATACACACGCATACACCGTGCAAAATGTAAAAATGATAGGCCTATCACATTAAGTAAGCTTTAGCACATCGTTTGCTTATCATTTAACGAAGTAGTTTATTATATAGCCATTATTAAGAAAAGAAGAAAAAAATTGTTTATGAAAGCTATAGTTGCTCGGGATATGCGAGAAATTGAAGGATGCATTACGAGCAAGTTTATGCTGAGGCAAAATATTCATAGAAACATTCACATAGAGGCATTTATAGGGAGAATTTTAGCCCAAACTGTTACACATTCATAATGTGTGACTAAAGTACTGAAACCCCCGTCATGTATCGTTGCATGTAAATACAGTGGGTGGACAAGATGTGTACTGTAATATCCATTTCTAACCTCCATTAGCCTTATTTTTATATATATTTGTATACTTTTACATTTTACATCATATTTGTCAAAATGATTTTTCTTCATACTGACAGTTCAGGAAGAATGACAGCCTGACAATGAGAAGGAAATAGTCTGACATCATTAATGTTTTGATGTTTTGATAACGTTGGTATTCGAGAATTTCACTTCATGGTTCATATTGCAATATAATCCTCAATTAATATGTAATTAAATGATGAATATTTTTTACCTTGTTGAATCAGTGTACATGCCAATAAAAACATTTTGAACTTTGTGACTATGATGCGTTTTGCTCAATCTTTGCTTAACATCAGTCACAAAGTACAAACATCCATTTGATGCACTTGATGCTTCTTTGATTAAAAAAAAATTATAATTGCATTCACCCAAGCTTGCCACCGATTTCTTTAATTTGGGAAACTTATTTTACTTATTTTCCTTAAAGGTTGCAAAGCATAAGAGGAACTGTATGGTACAACCAGAAGAGGTAAATTTAGTGTATACAATTCACAGCCTCCTGTTTTTAATTATTGAGGTTAAACTTAGATTTAATTTAAGCATTGATTTGGCATACTTTTATAGAAACTGTGTAGTTAACGTAAATAGACTCAATTCGGTAGACACCTATGGCCTCACGATGGTTCAAATTCCGTCTGTGTATGGCAGACTTACGAGCTGTTGAAATTAAATTTGTTTGTTTAAACTTGTGCATTAGTTTAGCAATCAGGTTTAGTACATACATATGTGTATGTTAAACGAAAATAGTTTTACTGATATAGTTATTGTAATTAAATCTATATTGTTTGTCATGAATATCATTGCCTTACATGGGGCGATTTATAGGTAAGATGGTATCTAATATAATGGTGAATATCAAGAGTATAAATTTTTGATTTACATACTTTTAAAATGGTGAAATAATTAGATATGGTTCCTGAATATTTAAAAAAATATGAACATGTAATGAAAAACTTGGAAGATTTTAGGAGCCATTCAAAAAAAACTTTCCCCGTAATTCCTTAAAAAATTGACCCCTCTACCCAATGTCTATATGGTGCCCATTTTAGCACAGACCCCTCCCCCTCCTCATAGACGTCCTTAATTTATTTAAAGTTTGGTGTCTAGAAAATTTGTTGGAACATATACAAAGGCCCATCCTATAAATTTTCAAGCACCCACCTCGCTACCAGTTCCACGAAATTTGTCCAGATATTTCTGCTTAACAGAAATTTCCTGACCTCTAAGGGAAATTTCAGCATAAAGTTGTGGTGTTTAACACAAAGTTAGGCACAATTCCCGACTTTCCCGAGGTGTTAAATTTTCAAGTACATTTGGGACTGGGGGACATTTATTCTGGTGTTCATTTTCCTTTCACTGACCATTAAAGCTAAATTAAACAGAAAATAAATGGACGTCCATAATGGCTTTCTCCCTCCCCCTGTCCACATGGCGTCTTCTTGCCAGCAGACCTCCCCCCCCCTCTTGAGGACGTCCTTTTTGAATGACCATGTCATATTTAAGGCGTATTAATAATTTCTCTTTAAGAATTGAAAAGTTGAAACTCAAAGGTAATTAAACAGCTTTTTTTTAAAATAAAAATCACAAAGGCAGCATGCTTTTGTTTAGTCTTTTGCTGCAGTTTCTAGTATTATGTTTTATGCCAAAGTTGGACTGGTGTTCTGATGGCTTGTCAAGATGGGGAAAAATAATACCCGTGCACACGTGCTTCTTCTTGTCCCATGGCATCCTTCATTAAACATTCAATGGCTGTCGTGGCATTTTAATTACATTAAAATGCTTTAACTTGTATAAATTCTTGTACAAGCTCGTTTCAGTTCTTCCCATTGTCTTCGTATCTGTTTATGGGGAGGTAGTTATCATTTCAGATAAGAATTTCGAGCAAGAATGGAAGCACCCATGGTTACAGTGGCGTATTTAACAGCTTCCCCTAACGCTCCCTAATATGTCGAGATAGCGTGTGTAGTCACCTTTTAATAACATTATCGCAGTGTAGTACATGTAAATCACGCCATCCCACAACCTATGCTTTTTGCCGTGGAATTAAATCTAATCCAAACAAAGGTTTTAATTTACCACAAAATTGCAATTTCTGGAACAGCGCGTATAACACTTGAAAGTAATGAATGCGCTGCATTGTACATAAATCGGATGGGGAAAAAAACATTGCAGGTATGCAATTAAAATTACTGAAAATGTCAACAATGAAGCCATTCTAAAAGGCTAATTATAAATTCGTAGGCACCAAGATTTAACAAAGCACACATTGAGTGCCGAATGCTTGGAAATTCCTGAAAAATGCACTAAATTTACGCATGTGTGAGCCAAAACCCAATTAAAGTGGTGTTGCCTTTCCCACTTAATTAGTGTAGCAACCCATACTAAAATCTACGGTTTTATTTATATGTGCCCCTGCTAACATATTAAAAAGAGGGTAAAAACTTTGCAGTCTAAGTTAATGTTCTTGGGCTATGCATTGAACCTGGTTATCCTGACTTTCATTACCATCATTTCATTTGCATATTGTGTAGGAGTCGAAGTTGGATTAACAATAAATTCTGAAATGATATACGGTAAGATTTTGACCCAACACTCCAATTCAGTGTGATCTGAATATTCAAAAAAAAAAAAGAAAAAAAAAATTTGATCATGCAGTTAACAAGCTTAATAAGTATTGCAAAAGGACATTAGCGGTAACATCACAAACATTGCCATCTAAAGTTTTTAGATGCAACTACCATCCATATCCCATAATACAGGCCTTAATGCTGTTGATCCATATGACTCTAATTCTTGAATTTAACCTCTTGTTTTGTTTAAATATATATCTTTCATCATGCCATAGTCCTTTGTGTAGTTTCACCTATAGCTTATACTCCAAGACAACAAGCAAGGATGTTTGAAAAGTTAATACTTTTATATGGTACCTTTTCATACATATATTATAGTAAAAACCAGAGGATGTTATTATCATTTTATAGTAACCTTATTTAAATATCATAATATGCAGACAATCTGTACTTGATACAGTATACAGTCGTTGCTACTTTATTTTCCTACATTTTAAATCCTTTTTATTGGCAGCCAGCCATCTTATTCTGCAGTGTTATGTTATGCAAATCGTATATAAGTGGATATATTTTGTTTATCCTTCTATAAATCATTAATCCAATTTGCTGCAGGGATTGATTTGAAATTCGATGACCACCTTCGACTTGTTAAGATTTAAAATCCTTGATTAAGGACATTATTTTACAACTTGGCCACCTTAGATCCAATTGTGGGACCAATCAAAAGAAACAAAGCTGTTTAATTATTATTACTGATACATCCTTTAAGTCATCTCGTATAGATTTAAAAACAAATCACTGAGCTTTGTTATTTTAAACTTGTTGGGATTTGGACTTGTAATTTGCATTTGTGGCGTGTCTATTCTCGGTTTTGCTTAAATTATCCAAAGACTCCTCCGATTAAAAAATACAAGTAAATTAATCCTGGGACATTAGAATAATGTGCTTTTCGCTTTAAGTGTGCTTCTGACGTGTTAGTTTTCGGCTATATAATTTGACACGCACTATACCTCGCATGCCGATGAAATTCAATATTTTATCCGAAATGCTCTTTGCATTTTTGCTCATTTTATTTGAAGCAATCACCATGGGTCTGTACCTTGCGTATTCATTAATACACAAGAGAAAATTAATGTAAAGTAAGAGTATATAGGAGGGAGATAGGGCGGCATATAATCTTTTATGGCTGTGGTATTCGGTCTCAGAACAGCGAGCTTATTACATGAACGTA
Source organism: Julus scanicus (assembly GCA_034698625.1). NCBI lineage: Eukaryota > Metazoa > Arthropoda > Diplopoda > Julida > Julidae > Julus > Julus scanicus. The sequence continues at coordinate 1,918 of JAQGBW010000780.1, read as the reverse complement.
AATTTCAGCATGAGATGAATATTCATGTTGTATTACGCGTGGTGCGCAAAGCAATTTACATAACCAGGGAATGAGTTAAATTTGCTGAAGCCAACCGTAAGCTAATAAATTAAGCAGAGAGTTTAAAGAATCAGAAACCAGATAAACGTTACATCAAGATCTAGCATTTTGTGAAATGCATTTCGGGGTTATGCACATAAATGCATTCATTATGATGCTAAAGTAAGAACTTATAGTTCTGAAATAAATAGCACGTGCAGTGTGGAAAAGTTTTGGGTCTGTTTTAAACATGGCTTTGTATGGGTCACATATGTAGTCTGTGTATTGTTGTTTGGGAAGTATTACGTACATGATTGGTCAACAGAGCGACTACTGGAACTTACTCGTTTTCATAGTATGAACTGGATTTTATAACGCATGTACTTTTGATTCAGCAATACTCATTTTTTTGTTCTTGCATACAAAATTTGAATGACGAATTTAAGGAAATGTTTGTGTTTTTATTTTTTTCCTACGTTTGCAATAATGTCTTAAATAATTCTCAATAATTTCTATTCATGCTTATTATGCACGATGCATATTGTAAATATGTGTGAAATGAAAAACTGCACCAATTCTTAGAAATTAATTGAATATTCTTCGAAACTTTAGACATTTGATTGTGCACTGATATTATTTAGACGCATACTTCATGTGATATTGTTCTTTCTATTTATTGGCCATCAGTGGCCAATAATAAGGATAGGTCCTTATCATTGTCCTCCGATGTGCATATATGCGTTTGTGATTCTTAAAACATTTTCAAACAATTCTTGAATTTCCAAGATGACCAATCTGCAGATGAATAATCAAAATGCCTCTAAGGTAAAATATCTTTTAAATTTATTATTCTGAGCACTACTGATTCCTAAATTTTAAACATCAAGTTTTACAAATTGGTAAGTTGTTTAACCAACATCCAAAGAACAACGCCTGTACAAATTATAAAAAAATTCAATCCTAGGGATGTGGGTTTCAAACCCACTATAGTCTTGAAGCATTGGTAATGCAAGACTTTGCCGGTTTTCGTGTTTTTTCAAAGTTCTTAAAATTTTAAGTGAAGATGTTTCTAAGTGTCTTTGTTATCCCATACAAAAATAATGTGCAGAATTCACCAGAAAAATATCCCGGAGTGTTTCCTGCAGAACCTACTCTGCAGAAATCTGATGCAATTCTGGCAAATTATATTCCCAGAAAATAGTCTACACAGCTTTCAACCAAATTTCTGCAGAAATTTAAAGATGCTTTAAACTTGAAAAAATAATCTATACTAATAAACCCCTCCAAACTAATAACCCCTCCAAACTTATAACCCCTCCAAACTTATAACTCCTCCAAACTTATAACCCCTCCAAACTTATAACCCCTCCAAAATAATAACCCCTCCAAAATAATAACCCCTCCAAACAAATAACCCCTCCAAACTTATAACCCCTCCAAACTAATAACTCCTCAAAACTAATAACCCCTCTAAACTAATAACCCCTCGAAACTAATAACCCCTCGAAACTAATAACCCCTCAAAAACAAATAACCCATCCAAACTGATAACCCCTCCAAACTGATAACCCCTTCACTCTAATAACAACTCCAAACTTATAACCCCTCCACACAAATAGCCCCTCCAAACTAATAACCTCTCTAATCTAATAACCCCTCCAAACTAATAACCCCTCAAAAACAACTAATAACCTCTCCAAACTAATGACCCCTCCAAACTTATAACCCCTTCAAACTTATAACCACTCCAAACTTATAACCACTTCAAACTTATTACCCCTCCAAACTAATAACCCCTTTTTAACTAATAACCCCTCAAAACTTATAACCCCTCTAAACTAATTACCCCTCCAAACTAATTACCCCTCTAAACTAATTA
>JAQGBW010000779.1:0-34091 GCA_034698625.1 Julus scanicus | reverse complement strand
CATTTACTATATACCCTGTTAATAATATATATAAATAAAACTTTTCTCATACTGACAGGGTGAAAATACCCCATTGTGTCAACATGCAGATGTTATCTGGAGAGTTTGTGTCAAGTCGCTGCAGTTTAAAACCCCATTTACTTTATAAGCACGGTGACACTGACTGAAGTGTCACCGATCGGATCAAGTAAAATGGAATGTCGATCAAGCTGATACAATATTTAGAAGCGTAGAAATGAAGTTGGATATGTCTAAAATGAAAGCCATGGCCTGTTTTCAGCGAAATTTTAAAGGAAGAAGAAAAACTAAAAGCCAACTACAGAAGTTGAAAACTGGGGCAAAACGGATGAGCGATTTAGATCTAGGACGTCGCTCTTGGGGAGCAAAAATTTCAGTAATTATAGGTTAAAAAGTCAATAACATTGTGAAATAGAGAGACAGCTAACTGTTTCGAAGATAAATAGCCTCTCAAGTACCGGAGATGCTGTCAAATGACACGACGAACTAAAAAGTAAATTTTTATCGACCTTATTCAGCAGGTTTAGCCCCTCGTATATAGTGGCGTAAGGCCCTTTTCACACTTCCCCTTCAATATGACCGTTTCCTTTTAAGCAACCAAAAAGTACCCATCTTGGAAAAGCTATGTTTGTAGAATACGATTTAAGTTAGCTTAAACGTATTCATCTGATAAATAATGTAAATGAAAAAGATTTATTTCCCACTTAAAATGTCAGTGACCTTTGGCATTTGTAAAAGCACACATTTCATTTACGTGTCATCGTATAGGGCTCTTATCTTTTCACTTAACACTAATGATTTACGACGTAGATTTTAATGATTTCATAAATAAAAACAAATTTTATAGACAATTTGAATAAGGCCTAACAAACGCAAATTTCCGCACTGCGTTTAGAACATTACGGGATTAAGCTGCAAATAGCGGTTGAAATATGAGTGTGGTTTTAATCTTACCAAATGATCGAGGCGTATTTAAACAAGGCTGAAAACAACACATAATTGGCAGTCAAAAACTCTACTTTATTTTCCTAATTAAACACGCCGCCTTTAACATTAATTTGAAATAATTAACAAAAACTGCAATTCGTTTGCAGATGTTCACGAAACTTGATGATAAATACGTCATGTGGCGCTCCCTTTTAATTCAAATGCTATAACAGATGACGTTTGGAAATACCTTAAAATATTTAAAATTTCGGTAAACATAAGTAACTTGAATGCACCGCCGTTATAACTATACCCCGATTTTTAACTAATTATATATACAGTAGGATGTCGGTTCATTGTTACTTAAGTTTCTAATGATTCTAAACATATTTATAAAAATGTGTAATTTTTTTTAAAAAATTGGTACACTTTACGACATAAACTGATGAACATTTAACGGTTGATTAAGCTCATATAACCGTAGTAATTAGTAACTAACAATAATAATCTCAATTTCAGGATTTCAAATCGTAAGATTCTGTTGAGGTTAGAAGTTTGTAAACCACTGCTTTATAATAGAATATGCTATAGTCACTGCAATTGCCTATACCTGTATTCAGTTTCCATTTTTCTATGGCACTTTATTTTCGATAAAAAAACCGGAACGTGATGTCGTCACATTCCCAAGCAGGGGGTCTATTTCTAATTCAATCCAAACCTATCAAATAGATTATGGTTTATCAAAGACATCCCGCGGGATTAACGAGAAAGATCAAACATAAATTAAAAGTGGTTCGTATACACATTCATCTCAATAGCAAATCTGAGAAATACCCCACAAGGGCACCAGTTTATGATGGGTGTCACCGAAGATTATATCACAAAAAAAGTTTCATATTTTGCTAGATGACGAGAAGAAGATAAAAAACTAGACAAACATTAGCCTAATTTTGGATTTATGAAAAGCACTATGCATTCGACCTTGCAAGGTCCCTCGCAGAACACAAATGCCATAAATATATAGATACTAAAAAAGGTAGATAACATGATCCAGTAAGTGATATATCGTTCTGATAAAATGTTGAAGTGGTTATTCCAAATGATTTGGTAAAATTTCAAGAAATGTATTGTAAGAAATCATGATAGCGGCCAGGCTCTATTTGTTGGTTGAATAGGCGACTAATTAAGCAAAAAACGGATGGAAAAAAAAGTCAAATTGGGATTTAATTAGATGGTCGAAGGAAACGCGGTATACCAACGTCATTCAGACAGAATCAAGTCGCCATACTGCGCAAATTTCTGCAAAATTTACGTAATATTGATCTTCGGGAATTGGGTCGCCCGTTGACATAAACGCGGTTTTCAAGTCAACTATCCACTATAGCGAGTAGCGGATATTGGCGCCGATAATAAAACCGCGTCCGACAGAGGGCGCCTCCAACGTCAAGGTCCCACTAACCCGTGGGCAGTTACCATATCTGATCAATATTACTCTTAGGCGGACCCCTTGTTGTGAAATTAGAAATACTAATTTTGGAAGATTTTACCAAGGATAAATACTAAATCGAACTTCAAATTTTCATCAATTTATTATACTATTATTTTAAAATTTCTGTCACGGGGGTTGTAGCATGTGGCTTTAATTGACTCTATGTACATTAGTTCAGTGGCTTTAATGGCGCTTAAGTTGTCAAGATTTTACTAAGTATTTCAATAAATATTAACAAAAGTTGGTATACAGGTGAGCCTAGTATTTCCAGTATTTTTGTTACTAGCTGAATAAATAGGGCAATACAAATGAAGTTGATATTGATGCCTCTGATTTCCACAACACGTGTATTGCAATAACATCAGTTTATATAACTACGGTTTACTTTTTTCGCAGTTCACGCAATACAACTTCCCTATTATGCTAATGGCATTATTAGAAAAGCTCTAATGCAGACGAGCCTTTTCGGTGTTGTTTCGTTTGACGAACATATTTTAGATGAAGTTGATAAATATTTACTTAGTTGGGGATAACTCGATCCTTTATTTGAGTTTGCCAAGTCTCAGTGTTGTTTAGGGGAATTTCTAATAAGGAGCCCTTGTGCACATTAATTCGCTAAAGTTATTTGTGGATTTAAAACACAAGAAGCGTTTCTTTCATTCGGGTGAACCGTGCTTTAATTATTTTTAAAATGTTTCCCTTACTCACGAAAATATATTTAGTGTGCGTCGTCGCTATTTCCGGATCGCTTAGTAAAGCCGGCAAAATGTGGGTCTGTTTGCAGCGCCACTGGCAATTTCCATCACGATTTTCCAATGCGAAGAAATTGTATTTACTTCAACTATAGCAACAACAAAAAACCAAACCAGTGCAAAATTCGCTAATTATCCAACGAAGATAACGATCCAAAAAATCGGATAAAATCCAAAATTTAAAATAGCCAGAAAGCACACAAAAATATAACAGTAAGGCAGAATGATGCTCATGAAGTCAAACAAATCTAGTATATTTATGCATCTGTTCATTGAACACTTTTCGCATATATATTTTCAATTGATATATCGAGGGAATGTTTCCAAATTGGTACGCGAATTTTGTTTTAGGACATACAAATTTATTTTCCTGAATGCGAGAAGAAATTGAAAAATTAGCGTAGCCTCATCTAGCACCACTACAGACTAACACTACACTACAAGATGGTGAAATATTGCAGCGTGTGTCTTCGTGTTTGGCCAATTCACTCAACAAAGCAAGGCATATCCCGTGTATTTGTTTAACTTTTTCAACTAATCGTTCTTTAGGCCAGTTATTATTAAAGGGGGCTCGCACTGGCTCCATCTAAAGTACTAACGAGACAGGGGGATGAACGACACGATGCGGGATGTAGGCCTAGGCCAGTTTTAAAATACAGTTGGAATTTATGACAAATGGCGTCCTTATTTTGACGATGTTGAAAAAGTGAACAGGAAGGGCGGAGGAAAAAGGTCAATAGGGCAGCGGTTGCGTTTAGTGCCAGTAGGTGAAATATATATTGCGCGGCAAACGAGGATCTCATAAAAAAATCCGCGAAAGATTTCGAGCGAAATGTAAACAGGACGTTCAACTGAACGAGGATTTTGGTGAATTCGTCCATGAAATGATGGGCTAACTAAGCTCTCCTTACGTTTCTCTTAATTGGAAAACGGCCAAGAAATTACATGGAGGAATAGAGCAGATGGAAAAAGGTTGCTCTCATTCGAACATTTTCATAATAAAACCCCGCAAAAAGATGCGAAACGTCCCGCCAGGGGGCGATACGAGGCCGCATTTCGGGTCTTAAAGAGCCACCAAATTACTGTCTAAAAGCGTAATGAGAAAAGCACGAAACGTGTAAAGAAGAATCACAGAATTGGGAAAAGCGTTCGCACACTTTTTATTTCCAAAAAGTGTAGAAAGTACCCTTTGCTCAGTCATCATGGCTGATCGTACCTTAAAACACGTGGAGCATTTGAAAAGCGATGTCACGTCAAGAAATCGGTCATGACAACTTTTCTTCGAAATGTAGAATTCGGCTTATGAAAGGGGTGTTGGCATACAGAGAATTCCAATCCCTTATTAGGTTTTGGCATACCTAAGTTGGGTTTACTCCTTACCAAGGATGTTCCAAACATTAAGCGTATTATGGCTAATTCTAGGTTATAGTAGTTCTTGGCTATGCTATGCATGTATAGGTGGTTGCTATTCTCGGTAAAGTCCAAATGTGTGGCTCCTGAATGTTTGATAAGCCTTAAAGGGCTTACGGATTAAGCAGTAAAGTGAGTTTGGAAACAGAAATGTTCTGCTTTTAAAATAAATAAACACATAAAATGATATAGGTTTTAATATATTATTATTATTAATATTATTATTATTATTACTATTATTATTATTATTATTATTATTATTATTATTATTATTGAATACAAAATAGGAAGATTAACCTTTACAGACAAACCTTCTGGGTAATAAAGCGTGCTTGTTATTTGCATGGGTGGTTAGAGACCCAAAGGCATTTAATAGCATAGAGAGCCTACACATTGATGATAAAAGCCCAATAAATGTAGTTCGTGGGGGAGAAAAAAAGAGGAAATACATACATATGATTAGTAGAGAAAAAAAAAGAGCACTGTGGAGAACCGCGAAAACAATCAGGATAGCCGACTATGTAGGGTTTCGAATCTGGCTTGCAGACACAGATAGCGTAACCACTAAGCCACCCAGCTCAGTAAAAGTGCTTGTAAAAGGGATCAAACAGCCGGAGCAGAGGTTGTGGAATCACACACCCCATGAAACACTATAGGGGACTCTGCCATCCCCCAGGGCATTCAAATGATCGACTTTCGACAAAGGTCAAACCGGAAAGCGTCGTAAATCGAGCCAATTTGGCCCACCTGTCCTTCCTCTTAACGATCCGAGGTCTGGATGCATCGATATTATACACGGCACGAATCCACCGAGGAATTCAGCGAATTGTATATAGAGGAACGCTGATGCTCGATTGTCCAGAATGGGTATACCGCGCCATACATCTTCGTCGCGTAACGAGTTTTCGCGTCGCCATCCATCACGGATGATGATGATGAAGATGGTGATGGTGAAGATGATCACGTGGACGGGAGGCCCCATTTCCATAGAAAAGCCGATCGCTAAAACGCTTTTGATCGATCGTGGCTATAAAAAGCGGTGGAAATCACTAGAAAATTGCCGCTTTTTACATAACCCATAAGTGTCTAAACGAAGGTCGACCGTGATCGAATAAGCTGTTGGCTAATAAAAAAATCCACAAATTGATATGATAGGACATGGAAGGGCGGAGCCCGTGACAAAATGGCCTTCGTGCATTTGCCTATACTTCACCAAGAGATCGTACTAAGTGCTACTTCGTGGAATCACGAGGAGAGAAAGCATCTTTCTCAGAAAGATGCATCACATAAATTACATTCCGTAAGTTGAGAAAAAAAAAATTATTTCAAATAAGTCTTGTAATTAAGTCAAGAAATCCGACAAACTTAGCAGCAAACTTCGCGTAAGTTTATGCAAAAGTTATACTCGTATATGCCCTTGGAAAAATGCAGCAGGAAACGCTTGTTAAAACGATTATTAAAGAGTTCGTTGTGGCGTTATTTGATCCAATGCTGGTCTGACATTAAAATTATTCTTTATTTATTTATTCATTCTTCTTTCAACCTTTACCCTCTTTGCATCCGCATACATTAAGCTAATTCACGCGTGTTTACCATCCTCGGGACGGTTTGAAAAATCTTAGTTTTTTTTTTTTTTTTACTTTACATTTTGCAAGTTTTACACTTGATTTTGGTTATTTTATACTTAATGCCTACTTCAAATTTACTTTTTTGTAATTCCTGAAGCTGTGACATCATCGTGGCTTCACCATGGGTGAATTTTGAAAGAAAAACAGTATGCCAACTTAGAAAATATTTACGTTTCAATCTGAATGTAAGTTGAAAAGTTAAAACAGTGAGAATTAATTACTGTACTGCATTTACAAGTATATACATAAGGGGAAGCTCAGATGGTAGAAACGTCTGAAAATCTGCATCTAAATATAATACATTACTATATATATATATATATATATACATCTTCTTAGTCTACAACCACTTGAGCTATATTGTTTAGAGTGACTATCGCGTATTTATAACTCGTGAGAACCATGTCTGGAAAACACAAGAAGCCACAAAAAATTGACAAAAGTTCGCGTAGGCTTATGCAAAAGTTATGCCCTTGGAAAAACGCAGAAGGAAACATGATAGCAATAATCAAATTGCTTAACTAAGTGGTTGCGATTATTAAATAGCTCTTTGTGACGTTATTTGATCCAATACTGCACTGACATTAAAATTATTCTTTATTTATTCATCCTTCTTTCAACCATCACCCACTTTGCAGCCGCATACATTGAGCTCATTCACACGTCTTGCCATCCCATCCTCGGGAAAGTTTGCAAACTCTTACAGGACATTTTTGTAAGTTTTACACTTGATTTTGGTTATTTAATACTTAATGTCTACTTTAAATTTACTTGTTTGTAATTCCTTAAGTTGTGATCATTTATTAATTTGCCATAATAACATCATCGTGGATTCACCATGGGTGACGATATGAAAGGAACAGCTAGAGTATGCCAAGTTGTAAGCAGAAAAGTTAAAACAGTGAGAATTAATTACTGCCCTGCATGTACAAGTATATTTGGGGAAGCTTAGATGGTAAATGGTCTGAAAACCTGCACTAATACATTACTATCCTCTTAGTTTACAACCACCTGCACTATATTGTTTAGAGTGACTATATCGCGTATTTATAACTCGTGAGATTTATGTCTGTTCGTAATGTTCATAATGTTCCTAAGTTAAACTTGCATTGAAAATAGTTCATGCCAATAAAGGGAGGAATGTGATGACGAATTAGTTTAAGTTTCCTTTCAGAGTAATGAACATGTTAAGTTCAGTAACGATTCTGGGAAATAGTAATTCGTTATAGTACGTCGTCGAGGGAAAATGAGGCTCTCAAAAACCCGCCAAATTAGAGTCGTAAAACTGCGAATAAAACTTGCCAGATTAAAAGATTAATTTAATCGTGACAAAAATAACTATTGCAGACTTTTGGCGTTCGATGGCAATATGGTCTGTTCGCGTGTGACAACTGACCAAACCCCGTGGGGGAGTAAATGCTCCGATCGATGAAACACAAAATTAAAATACATAAACCCTCGATAAATTCAAATTAGACATCGACAAAACAAACTGGATCACGATCTGACAATTTGCAACGTAACAAGGACGTACTGTACGTCATCCGACGGAGGAAAACGTTTTAGATGCACCAAAATTCAAAATGTTTCTGACGCAATCCAATTTGCTTCACTTTTTTTTTGGCATGTCTCGTATATAATTTTACGATAATAATTTTATATTTTATTCGCACTGTAGTTACAAACTTTCTACGTCGTTTATGGACGGCTCCCATGATAATTGGCAAGTTTTCATCAATGTTCCTCTTTCGTGAGTCGATGCATTTAATAAATTGTGCGTGTTTTCAAGGGGGTTGGAGCATCCAATTAACAAAGGAGAAAGACCCCTTTCGTTTGTGTCATTTAAAAAACACCACTGCAAAACCATTGTATTTGCTCAAATATTCACTGCGGTATAATTTTTTTCTTTTATATGCATATATAAATTTGTTACGTTTGCACGCGATTTGCTTAATTTTATCTTAAATTATAACATTAGAATTAGGCGATTAGCATTTAACTCAATTTTGGAAATTTCTAGTCTAGAAAAAATGTGTACAATCTTGTAAAAAACTTTGGGAAATAAAAGGAAATTAGTTAATCTAAACTTCTAACGTTGTATGATGGAAGCATATTAAAAATAAACAAAGATTCCGGACGCCTATGGCGTAAACAATTTTGCACCAAAATGCATTATTAAGCATCACAGATGCACTTGACAATTGCTATTATACTGATGATTAATTGGGCGATGGCTATACGTTACACGAGTTTGATGGGGCTATACTCAATGCTAGATACAGTAAATATGAAATTTATGTACTTACGTCCGTATGATTAAACTACTGAAAGGCTATAAATTCTTCAAGGGGAAGCACTTTTTTGATATTCGCACGCAAAGCGGCTATAAAACTTATAGAATCTCTGCGGATGTCTAGACATCGATTTATGCAAAATCTATTTTAAAAAAAAAACGAAAATATTCACAAAACTCTGCAAAAACACGAAACTGATTTAATGTTACCAGAATTCGCGACCATATTTAACAAACAGTTTTTAACCATTTATGCACCATATCTATATGTGTTGAATAGCCATATACAAGCATATCTATGCATTTTGAGCATTTATTTATGCTGTATATAACCGTCGAGTTTCCATACAAGGGTCGCATATAACAAAATAGTGCGCATACAGTTTAGCATGCATGTTTAAACCCTACGTGAACACACAGTAACTGAACATATACATGGCCCTACAAATGTATGTACATATATGTATATACCAACACTTATGGACATACTATATATAGAAAATCCTTGGGATTTATGGTCACTACTACTATTTTATCAATAATTTCGAAGAAAAATCAGCATCTTTCTTAGTGCACCGTTTCATCTTTAAGCAAGTTTCCCCGATATAAGGACCCAAAATGCGCCAAACCGGTTCTTTGCACTCCTCTGATGGAGATCAAAAGTAAGCCTTCCGATAACGACTCATCGACCAGCGTATAAGAGAAAATCGAATCCAAAATAAAAAATGCGAAATGTCGACTGACGTCATTGATGGTCAAAAGCCCGAATTTCATTATGCGTTTGCGTGGGTGGTCCCTCGGGTGACTGCTCATTTTTAGCCATATAATAGATTCTCGACCAGAATCTAAGATTTTCTAAAAATGGAGAAAACGCGGCTGAATGTTCATGTATACTCATCGGGTATAATGAGTGACCAGAACGAATTTTCGTATAGTCTTACGTATATAGGATCAAACTCCGCGACCGATCAAATCAGTTCGATCGACGCCAAAGGCCAGTGACACGTGACCCGTGAATACGCGTCTAAAACATAGCTCCTATCGACCGAAATGGACGCACTGGTCTCCGGTATACGAATGATCAATAATGTATTTTACAAATCAAATCAAAATCATAAGCCTAAAGATGTTAAGACTTGCAAAATACCCGATATAAAAAGGACGTTGGTACCGCATGCTACAAATGTGTCGACTGGAATAACCGGGTAATGGAATATAAATACAGGGAAGTTATAGGTGCCTTAAAATCACCATGCACAATATATTGGGCAAGTCCAAAATTATGTTTGAAATTCGTGTTAAGCATATTATACATGTATTATTCGAAAAAGTCAGATATAAAAAGTATACATTTTTTTTAAACGCTAACATGTGGGAAATTTTTTTATGGAAAAATTGGTCGTAGAAGGGGGTGCTTAGAAATTGAATGGATGAGCCAAGAAATCCTTAACATGTACATACTTTAAAAATGTTCGACTTATATTACTGTGTACCCTTATGCATTTTATTTACCACAATTGGATATGCATGTTCAAACGACGTATAGGTGTGAAAATAGTCGACACAAATCTAGTTTACAGTCCTTAATTAATTAACGTCATATAGATGTTACGAAATCTAGGTGTGATGGAAGATAACAATCGCAGTGTTTTTCTTTCGTTATTCGCTCTAAAATACAAACTGATTACATTGAGTTCAAATGCTAAATAAGATGGACAATGGTCAGCTAACGCCACTCACGTACGTGCATTTCTACAAAAGTTAGAGAGATCGATAAAGAACGTAGAAATTTGTCGAATCCAAATTCGTTCCGAGAAATCCGCCTTTGTCTGAAAAACAATTTGTTGTTTCATCATGCGAAGCAGCGGTCAGCACACTCGTTCCCATGTTCAGCACAGCTGCTGAGTGCGCCAACTGACCGCTGCATCAAGGCTGTTTTTATGACATGTAGGCGATTTAAAAGATTCTCAAAAAGCCTTTCAAAAGGCCACCTTAAGTAGTGCACAATCATGCGTTCATAATGGTGAACATTCTCCATAAATGTATTCGCTTCACTAATACAACAGAACTGCACTGAATACATTTCATTATTGGATTTTTCTCCATATAAACGCATTTATCAAACCTCGTCATTTGCAACAATCTTTGCGTTTTAACCCTGAATATTTGTGTGTGTAGCAATTCTTGATAAACTGCACCTTCAATATTTCTTGTTTTTCTCTCCCCCAGATTTACGGCAAATGGAGCCGGGAGTGCATCTGGGAGCTGGACATCCGCCGCTGACCTGGGAGTGAGCGGACACCGGTCCTCCTCCTCCTTCACTTCGCTTCCCGTTTCCACCAGCGCAGTACCGATGGAATCGGTGCCTTACAAGACGCCCTTGGGGCACACGCAGTCGCTGCCGGAGCGTCAGGGGACGGCGGCAGCGGCGGTGGCGGGGGGTAGCTTCAGTAGCGTGGGGGGTATTCCCCCCAGCCCGCCGCTGGGGGGCATGGTGGTGGGTGGCGGCGGGGGTGTGGCGGTGGGTGGCACCGCGGACGGCGGCGGTGGTGTCGGCTGCGGGAGCATGGGGGGTGGGGGTGGCGGCAGCATCGGCTTCGCCTCCATCGTGGCGGCGGCCACCATGCCACGCACGCGCTCGCGCAGCATGACGTCACTTCCGCCAGAACCGTTCATGATCATGCGCAGCAAGGCGCTGAACCGGCGGGTGAACCTGAATGTGGGCGGGGTGAAACACGAGGTGCTGTGGCGCACCCTGGAGCGCCTGCCCCACACGCGCCTGGGGAGGTTGCGGGAGTGTAACACCCACGAGGCCATCATGGAGTTGTGCGACGACTATTCGCTCATCGACAACGAGTACTTCTTCGACCGACACCCGCGCTCCTTCAGCTCCATCCTCAACTTTTACCGCACGGGCAAGCTCCACCTGGTGGAGGAGATGTGCGTGCTGGCCTTTAGCGACGACCTGGAGTACTGGGGGGTGGATGAGCTCTACCTGGAGTCCTGCTGCCAGCACAAGTACCACCAGCGAAAGGAGCACGTCCACGAGGAGATGCGTAAGGAGGCAGAGTCCCTGCGCCAGAGGGACGAGGAAGACTTCGGCGAGGGTTCTTGCGCTCGCTACCAGAAGCTGCTCTGGGACCTGCTGGAGAAGCCCACCACGTCGCTGGCGGCGAGGGTGAGTCTTTAGTTTTCAAAGTTTTAGCCCATCGGTCGACGTGATCTGTTCCAACGACATTGCATGCCGTAAACAAAAACCATTTTTTTTCAGGCTATTCCATAACACATTTTCAGTACTTCTACACGGCAACAGAGCTTCTCAGTCTGACATCTCCATCTTTAGCACAAGGCGCCTTTGGGATCAGGATGGCAGTGGCATATAGTTTTCAGGTTAATGCCGGGATAGTTCCTCTAAAAATCGACCGGGATTTTCATTATCCCTCTTTTCTGGTGGTTCCTGTCTCTGTTAACGCCCTGCTCGTAAAACGATCACCAATAAACAAACGTATAGAAGGATCAGAAACAATGCACACTGATGTGTCAATCAATGATAGACAGTTAGTCGTCTTGTTTAATCGAAGCCACGTGCATGCAGGTGTCTTCAGGTCCATGGCATTCAGAACGAACCCTTACCACCCACAACGTTTAAACGCCCTTCGTTTTTTATTCGCCCCTTTTCATTTACCCCCACAGGAGGCTCGGGTATTTCCTTAGCACGCTCGGGGCGGGTTCATCAGTGTCCCTTCTAGGATTCAGAAAAACCATAGCAACGTCGATCACGAGAGTGAACTAACCTATTATTATCCAGTAGCTTCTATCATGCTAAACAGTTATAACACGTTTGTCCTGGACTGGTTCTGAAGCACCTTCTTCAGGAAATGCGATGTCAGACAGAGAAGCTCCGTAGCTAAAGTCAAGATGTTTTTTGGGCATCACCATGGTTACAAGAGGGTTACTTTCCATTGCTTTTCAGCAAAATTTTTTTTAATCAATTATTCAACTTTGGCTGGGTCATGGCACGTTGATCACGTGCTAGCCTCGCTACCAATAGCATCATGGCGTAGTCAAAACTGTAATCTTAAAGAGTGTTTCCAAGAAGCTTCCAAATCTATGGTAACCATGACATCGTCTTGTCACATATGCGGCCATTGAGTGAACGTTTCCATACTAAAGGCCTATTGGAACACGTATTCCTTGGTCACCATGGTGGTGATAGAAAACGTCAAGACTTTGGTTCCATCTCATTTTCCGTGCAGACGCCAAGTGGCGCCGCCACTCAGTTGTGCTTTACTTTTGACACTCGTAACAAATACGAATGTGAAATAATAATATAAAACCAGTGCTTGGGCGACGTGAAGCGCCATCTGCACTTAAACTGAGGGATATTGCCACTTGAGCGTCTCGCAGAATCCAATGGCTTCATTTTGTAACCTGATATGTTTCGGGCTGTCCTGACTTTATATCAGCTTCGATATTTGTTGTCAAAACAAACACCAGAGCTTACATTTGATGACACTGCGAGCATTGAACTTCCAAGATGGCCGTAGACAATAAAGTCCAACGACGAATATTTCTGATATCCGTAAAAACCTGTGAGAACATAGCTATATGAGAGCAGCTGGCTTGCGGTCAATAAAGCTGTTGCCATTGGAGGCCATTGATAAGAAGGCCTAAGGTCAGAAAAAAAGAACAAAGAAAGGTAGTACATATATATATATATATATATATATATATATATATATATATATATATATGCCGTATATCAGGGCCGCTAGCACTGTATTTATTCATCATAAGCAGAGGACAACATCAGATTTACAGTTTGATTACTGGTGCCAACGAAGGATCATATATCAACGCAGTAGGGAGATTTAAAATTGATGATAAAACTGACGATAAGTGTTGATAAACTGATACACATAGGGATGATGAGAAACGGAAAAAGGTAATTTAGCGTGCAAATTTGAAAATATCGAGAGAGAACTTTGGACTATTTTTAGAACACATTCAACTAAAGTTAGAAAAAAACTATAAGAGTTCTGGGGATGAATACTTATCATAGTAGTTACAAGTTACTATAACTTCTTCATGGTTAATATATAATAAAGTCCAGTAAAAATGTAATTAAAAAGTGGTCGTATTAAAAACTAAACAATCCCTGATGGTAAACATGTACGTATATAGGGGCATATCATATGTATGGTCATAAATATATGATATTATCCACATGTTTCTGAAAACAAGTGCAGTGGAACATCGATTATCTGAGATAATGTAGACAAAGCCTATACCTCGGATAACCGAAAACTATAGATAATCGGGGTTCTACTGCAGGAGCTTATTTATATGGCATTAGATAAAAGATTGTTGAAAGTATAAATAATGCACATACAGTATATTAAAATGCAGTAATGGCAAGTGCAATACTGTATATTAACATAACAGAAAGTTGACATGTATGGAGAAATATGAACGTACACCCGGGATGCTCGAGAAATCATTAATAGCAATAGCCTACACCAAAGGACCCATACACTTAGGTAGTAGTGATAATCTAATGGCGTATTCCTCAAAATGACAGAAGGTGAAAAAGCTATCTTCGTTCATGAAATAACGGAAATACGAAGAACATGAACAAAAGTCGGAAGAAATGATAACGCAAGAGGAAATCTCAAAGACCGCTTCATGGGCAACATTATCAAGGATGAGTCCATCGCTGAAAACGTACGTTTACGTGGACATTTTCATCGATGAACTAATCGCTGAAAAAAATTCCAGATTGGTCCTTAATTCTCCTGTGTTTTGTCAAAACGAGCATATTTGCAATGCGGACAATTGCATTATGGAGCGTTAACAAAGACCGTGAAAATGTATCGAGCGACGCACCCGCCCCCTTTAGTCCCACCATAGCGTGACCTACGCTTTGACCACCCCCGTACACAAAACAGCGCTGCTTTCGGGGTAAATTCGATGCATGAACGCCCTAATCGTTACACATGATAGCAAATAGCCGCACGAAATGACCATTTGTGCTTTAAAGGGAAAAAAAACGAAACGATTTTTGCTTGCCTACACACTTCGTAATGCGGCAAAATAAAACGACTGCTGAAAGAAATAAAAATTGGAGACAAATTCCAAATTGATACAAAAATGGAACTTATCATGGTTGAATAAACCACCCAATTACTGTTTTTAAGGCAATGAAACTTAGCAGTGGTACACGCAGAATTATACTGCACATTCATATGAAGTAATAAACGATTGAGTCATCTATATGGTGTATTATTTCGTGATATTTCGGTAACGAGTTAAACTTTTGCTAACCTTTTAGAATTTGTGATGAGTATCCACATAAAAAATTTCCTTCCATGCAGATAATAAATAAATGTTCGGATAAAATTAAGGCCAGTTCGTCATTTAGACGACCCACGTGATATCATAATTCTGAAGTATTATTAACTATTGCATGATCTTTATTTAAGAAAAGGCGTTATATAAGAAACATGCTGCCCCTATAAATCGGCAATCACTGCCTATACACAAGTGCGTGGTAATTGCCCTAATACAGGAACAATTATTATTGATAATCATAAAACATTCTTGCACTGGTACAAATTCTAAGCTATATTTGATGTTACTCATGGTAATTTTTCTGTTATCCTTATGTAGAATAATATAGGGTGATAAACACCCTATTAAGTTATCTGCCTATAGTGATTGCCGACTCACATAGGCAACCTGCGTTCGTTGCCATTGATTAGTGCATGTATCACAGTGATGAAAGTGTTAGTTTGAATCAGTTTTATGATCACATTTGAAATACCCATCCAACGACCACGAGGTCAGTGAGGTCACTGAAACTTCCCAACAAAGGCAACGCTCTGAGCTAACAAAATTAACAAAAAAGCAATCTCCATTATTAAAAGTGTAGAGACCGTTGCACCAAAGGCTCACCAATTAAGACAAATAATCTCCGTTTACTTTAATATTCCCTGCTGCATTGAACGGTGCCAATTAACGTTAATTTCGGGCGACTTTTTTTTTATTACTGCTCGTATTTTTTGGAAAAATACATAGTAATTAAGTTTCACTCGGGCTACTACGGTAGTTAGCATGCAACGTTGATAAACACGCCAGTGTGCGGTCGCCTCACGCAATTTACGGCCGCAGTTTCGAGGGAATTGAATTCCCCGTTTAGACAAATGGTTCCCGAATTGAAGGGGGGAGGGAAGTGTAAGGGGTTGATCTATGGACACTTAGTCACGAAAAACAAATTTAATATCGGTTCAACTTTCCAGCCTATGTATAGACGAACCATCGCGTGTTTGTTATACGCACAAAATTCCTCACTCCCTTAATTGCAAAGCGAGCTGTAGAACAGGAAGTAATAGCAGCGCCATTACCGAGAGCCAGATTTAATCGGAAGTAATGCATCGAGGGAGAAAAGGCGCCAAAGATTTATGAAAGATGCCGAAAGGGGAGTCGCTTCCACAACTGATGAAAACATCCGCGGTTCATGCATTCAGAAATTACGATGCACTGGACACAATAATGGAAACATGTCTGTTTAATCATCTATTGTTTTCACAAAAAAAGACTCAACGTTTTCCAAGAAACAATTTTACAGTTTCTTTACGAACTAGCTCTAGACACTCGGGCGGAAAGTGTATAGGGTCATACTATATATGCCAATAAGTGATAATCTCCATATATGTCTGAAAACATGTATGGTCCCTTGCCAATTCGCCCACTACTATCATTATATCCCATGTTACGATAATTTGTTATAATTTGTTACTTGAACCCAGTTTTTGCCTATCTAACCTAAACAGATTATTCACCCACTCAATGCGTCTGCAAACTAAGACGTCGGCCAAGTGGGTAGAGTGGGACGACACCCTCTGGACAAATACTCATCAACTTATATGTGTTAATAAAAATGATCCAAACTTAAAAAAACTGTAATAATGATTTGGTGTATTTGATTAGTGTGATCTACACCATGTGCATGACATAAACGCTAAACTCGAGCGTCTTGCCTGGTTATTGGTTCCCAAACGGTGGGGGGAATATTGAAACTATGTTTTCTTTAACAAACAAAAAAACACATCAACGCTGATTAGGTGATTTTAGCCATTGCACGAAAGGGAAATTGCTTTTCTATGAGTTTAAAAGGGAACTCGGGGAACGCCACATCACGGTTACCATGGCAACGTCCTCTCGTTTCTCATTCACCAACACGCCACTCTATGGTCGTTCGCTCCTTCAACGAACAATTAATAGGCAAGTTGTGTACTCAAAAATTGATTACAATACGGAGTATTTAACCGAAAAATACTCTGGCCCACAACCTTCAAATAACATTTCAAATCGAACGGACGTTATTTATGGACGTCTCTCGTCATCAGTGGCTGTATGAAAAGGCGAGACAATTTCGTGAAAATATTACCAAGTATTGGTTTATCCTAAATAGGCCACGACAGCTATTTTTTCATTAGCTATAGGCCTATAAACATGGTATCGAGCAAAAATTGTATATAAATGGTAAAAAAAAGCCAATAGAAAACGAGACTTCCGATCGGCCATGGTGTCCGTATAGTGGCCAATTGCTGGGCAAAGATTGGCTTTCACTGTTATCACCCTGCTTAGGGGTAATTCATTCAGTGCAGAAGTAAATAACAGTATAATAGTAGATCCCTTGTTTACTAACCATATAATTGTACCTACATATCTTTAGTGTCATTACAAAAAATGATTCAACAAGTGGTTACGTCCAGATGTGTACAGTAGCTGACTGGCAATAAAATATTGGTTATCATGATACAAAGAGGGCCAATTCATAAATATAAAACAAGCATTTACTTTTTTAGATTTTAAATAAATGGTGGAAATTTTGAAGGGGGCCCAATGCAATAGGGGCCCATTTGTTATCGGACAAGCTGACATCTAGACCATTCAGCCACTGGATGTATTAAATTTCTGGCCTAGCCATCTGTAGAATAAGTTATATACGTACAATGTGCAATACATCATATTTTCCACTCGTGGAAACAACAAGCTGTTACTTCCTCCATTAGACAGTGTCGGAGAGTCCTTCTGGATTCCAGAATTGATGAACACCCCTTAGTCAGGTGACGACAGTGGAATGGAGCTGTGACCATCAACAAATCCTTGTACAGCGCACATAGTGTAATTTTCGCAAGAGCAACACCCTTGACAGTAATTTCTACGCATTTTAAAGCGCTCAGAGGCTATCGATCAGCAAGATGGCCACCATGTTTCTGGTTGCCCTTCATTTTTTTATTTATTTTGTACTGCAGTCGTCATATATGTATCTCAGCGGTGCAGATGCGTGCAGTTGATTTCAAAATAATGGTCATTTAAGGTGCATTGACGGGCCAGTGACGGTCATTTAAAATGAAAAGCAAGATGGCGAGCGTTTCTCGTCACATTAATATAGAAAGCCTCCGCAGGATTCATGAATTAGTAAGAGACAAACGCGGTGTGAAAATGACATTTCATGACAACAGGAGATTTCGCGAGAAAACACAAGATTGCAATTCTGACTTTAAATTGATTTTTTTTTTTGCAGAAATAAATCTAGAAATCTGCGTGTCGCGAGAATATCATTTTGAAACATTGCATTACTTGTGTAACACAGCGTCGACATCCGACATTTGCATCCCAGGTCCCATAAATTCCTTTTATACATCGGTGAATTCAAAGGGCTGGAATTCGCTACTTGCCTAAATTGAAATGGCTGGTGGAAAAAATTGCGCACTAAGGTATTTTTTATGCAAAGAGTAGTCAAATCTACTCGAAAAATAAGCGTTTCGAACAAGTTTCTAGTACAACATACCAAGCATTTCAAAAATTGCTACTCTGTGCATTATCATTTATTTTTCTCATTATCATTTTTTTATCTGGACAATGCTATATTCGATTGTAAGCGAATCATGCATGTTCCCCATAAATTAAAATTACTACTTGCTAAACATTAAACGTTTTTCCTCTGACCAACCTAATGTATAAAAATTCAAAAAATAGGACCATATGTCTATAACAACTTCATGTATTACAAAGAAATTGTTTCAGAGCACAATTTAAGATACGTAGGAAATGGATTATTAAAACGTTACTGAATATTTGCGTCATTAGTGTACGAGTAGATAAATAATTATTTTTTTGGTTGAAAAAAACGTGCTAAGAAAACTAATGTCAATTTTATTTATTTCAAATGACAATTTTTTAAAAGGTGGAATTACCCATTTCCTGACTTTTTCAGGTCTATCCAAGTCCCTGACTTTTCCAAATTCCAGGTCTATAAAAAATCCTTGACAATTCCAGGGTTTCCACGTGTGGGGAACCCTGGAATTGTATTTTACTTTTCTTTTTGGTGTTATTTTTAGCCATATGAAGTTTGTGAATGCACAAAAGCGCCGCCTATCCGCGGGTTATCCGTCGTAAACATTTTCTCGGTGTATTAATAAACAGAGCAACCGCCTCCTCATTTCCATTTATTGCTAATAATTACTCGGAGCTGATGGAAATGACACCGATTCAGAGTGCCCTCAATATTGTCATCGCACATCCGATATTGCCTAGTGAGGGGGTCAAACACCAGGGGTCCTACGATCGAATTGAGACTATGCCAAAATAAATACAGGGTGCGTTGTTTTTTTCTCTCCATCGGACATATTTAGACAAGCTTCACGGATGGTAACGAGACCCGTCTAAACAGCGAAACGTTTGCAATCATTTCACGGGATTGTTTCCTCGAGCTGTATCGTAAATTCATTTCCCGTGAATGGATATAATTACAGCAAGGCGATTACGGATAGTCAGCATCGCCTTCTTTATACCGTGGCGAGTGTACGACCTGATTCTTCGGACGTTTTAAGCCATTTTTTTGTCAAATTTAACAAGAAAAATGTCGACGATGGGTAAAACTAAATTAGTATTCTAAGAACGTTGGCCCTAAACTTCTGATTCGTTTTTTAGTGGAAATATGCCCTTTATATAAATGTTTAAATAACAATCGCCAAACCGTAAAACCGAATTGAAAGACTAAAAATTGGAGAAAAGCAAAAATTTTGGACTAGAACGATTCCTAAATCATATTTTCTAATAAAGAAGAAAAGTAAAATAAGCAAACCTAAATCAAATTTTGCTGATTATGTTTTCCCGTTGTCAATGTTTGAAGTTTCTTTAAATTTAATCAATGTGCCTCTTAAGAAAAGCTTGTGTTCACGACAACACATTTAGAAAATAGTGACCATTTAAAAAAAAAAAAAAAAAAAAAAAAAAAAAAAAAAAAAAAAAAAAAAAAAAAAAACGAAATTTAAAACCCACAAAGGGTTGTAAAGACTCTGTTATACTTAAGATTCTACGGTATAACCATTGTTACTTGTGCCGTATTTAAAATCTCAAAATTTAACTCCGCCCCCGTTATAGAGCAATCTAGCAAAACACCAGTGCTAGCATTGATTGCCTTGTTTCTGGTTTCTCGATTGTCTTCTCCTATTGTATATTTCACCGTCTTCGTTTAATGAACCTTCCAGACGTTCTACCCTAGATACCGAATGCCCCTTTACTTACAGCGCCATCTATCGGTCCCAGAATTTCGGTACTGGACCCCGAACAAACCCAATTCGCACCCAAGCTCTTTTCACCAAACGTAATTTCTAATGATTTTTAACGAGGAATCCACATTAAAAACGCAGTGGAGCGCAGGAAGGAGGGGGTTGAAAACATTACCCCTCTCGCTAAGGAGAGTCCTAGGCAACAGCGCCGTAGTGTACGAATACTAAGTGGCGCTCTGTCGCCTCTCCTGAGTCTCGTAAATTCCGACAAAAGGCATTGTTTTTGAAAAGGGCAAACGATGGACTCCCTTCGCTCGATCAGCCATTAACGGTTGCATTTCGACGCCATTTAAAGCATCCAGCGAGAAAACAATCCAATTAAGAAATCAGGCGAGCGTTCAGCCATCTTGTGTTTTTTTTCTTTTTTTTTTCTCCTTTCTTTTCTTGTTTTTCGATAGGAAAATAACGAGCAGAAGAAGGGCTATTATAGACAAAACTTTGAAGATTTTGCGCAGTTTCGTCGTAAAATCGGTCGGCATTTCAGCCTCTGTTTTCAATGGTCCGTATCATCGCCATTGTTCTCGCGGCGTCGTTGTTCGTCCCGGCTAATTATTTGTTCCATCAATTATAGTTTGATTCCTTTGGTGCTGGGCGTAATTATTCATGGCTGAACCCGTTCATAAATTATAATAAATTACGGGTCGAATTACCATATTCGAACAATTTAAGCGGAAGAAATCCACTGGCATTAATCAACGTCATCCTTTCATCTTTCAATCTTATCCTTATTTCAAGGGGGTAACGTCATACCTGCGGGTGGTGCCACCATTAAACGGTAGTCGTTTTTTTAGATATGATATCCCAAAACGTGCATTTTTAGGAGCAATTATAGCTTGAAAGAAATACTAATTCTAAGCTACATGGGTGAACAATAGGGCATCATGGTTGACTTACCCTTGACTGGACCAGGGCTGATTTACTCTTGGTTGGACCAGAGATGATTTATTCTTGATTTGACAAAGGGCCGACTGACCTAAAATAATAAAAAAGTTTACAAATTAGTATACGTTGAAGATTTGAAAACTATAGTCTAGAAATGTAGGAAATATAGGCATGCTCAAACGCATAGTCGAAGGTTTTGATCGTTTATTGCGAAATGTAAATTTCAACGACTTCTATCGTCATTCGACAGTTCCAGCATGTTATCGATTCACTAATAACAATGATTACTTGGGGCTATTTTCATAGCTCCATCGAAGACAGTCGTGTTTAAATCACATCGACTGAGCCTGTAATTGTACGGGAAAACCGTTGTAGAAATACTCGCATCCTAGGTATAAATATCAACCTGAATAGTAGAGGGCGTGTCATCCGCAACTTCTAATAATCGCCTTGAAAATGAACTAAATAATTGGATCATGAACGGGGGAATTAATAAGCGAGCTTTTTCTAATAATAATGACATACATCACCGATCCAGGTGTGTAGAGGGTATAAACATAAGTACTCTTTTATATCCCAAAGGAGTACACAAATTGTACCTACAGTTTTCAGAAAAGCTTTCACCCAAGTTATGTAGTTGGAAAACAATCTCCAATTTTCTTATAGCGTGGAAAAACAATCTGTTGTTATTTATATATACTACTATTATTCTCAAATAAGAAATTTATTTCTTTTCGCAGCATTACTACGATTATATTTCGATGTAGTAGAAAATATTGTCGTGACGGCCATCTTGAAAAGATATTCTAACACGACTGTGGACAAACGTAGTGTCATCAAACTAAAGCTACAACACTCGAATCACGTTTGTTTCATCATAAATACATGAAGAAACAATGCTCACACACGATGTCTTTTATACATCTTTTCGCCATTTTCTAACTTTTCATGAATGTTGTTTTCATCGCCTTCCATACTAATTGCTGATTATCTTTCAATGTGTGTTGCCTGACGTCATTCTTGAAAAGTGACATCATTCGACAAACGGTCATTGATTATATCACCACATTCCATCGCTAATGTTCATGCCAGCGTCTCAGTTATTCGCCGATCGCAAATTTGCGAAGGAGCTTTCATTAATTACTAAATTGCACGCTGCAAAATTGCGAAAAGCTTTTATTCACGCACTAATTATACCTTAGCTTGTGATGTAATCATATTTTTAAATAGTTTTTTAAAATTTAACCTAAAAGTTCTGATGAATTCATGATTAAATTTTCTGTAAACCTGTAATCCTATTCAAAATTCAAATATCCCGTTATTACACAGAATTCCAGGAATTCTTCTAAATTGTATTTAAATGGAAAATAACACGAGCAACTTTTTTTTTAATGAACACATATTAAATTCTCAGAACAGTTTTCTCCCCTGTCCCTTAATATCCAAAGTGTTGACATCACAACTAGCAGGCGTGGTTTATCGATCGGTTGTTAACTACGACGCTCCACCTGCTGCCCTATCATACCATATCTCAGTTGATGAGCTCGATTAATTGTTGTACAACTTGTTTCGCCCTAAAGTTATTTAGCAGATTTGTCACGATTAGAGGACCTATATCGTTGCTTAGGTGCTCTATTTAACGGCGTATGCCTAACACGAGATGGCGCTGCTGTTCTGCTGCTTCAGCATCCCCCTGTTCAATGTCGCTGTCATAAAACTCGTCTTTTTCTTCCTTGTTATTATTTTATTTTTTTGTTTCGTTTCTTTTCCATTTTTCCTTGTTTCCTTTTCCGCTAACGGCATCCGCCCGGTGATGGGAATGGTTAATCGCAACGACTGTATTTTGCCCGGATGTTGCATGACTGACGATTCCTTGTTGGCCTGCACGCAATCGCAGTACACTCACTACTCATCGTATGATTCCTGCGTGTCGTGATTGGTGGAGGTTAGCATGAGCCCTCTGGTGGTGGGACACTTCCGAAGCGCTACAAACCAGCCATATCTCAACCACGAGACAACACAAACACACACACCGATCACAAACTTAACCAAAATTGAGGTCCACCTTAAACAATGGTCAACTTGTAACCAAGAGGACAATTTGGATGGAGCATATAAGCTAGCAACGAATATGGATACCAAAATATAAATATCTAAACATAAATATGCATACATTCCAATATTATATCGTTAATACATTTAAAATGAATATTTCCGAATGATACATCTCAAACATATTATATTTGAGCAACTAGGAAGTGATGCTCCTATCTATTTTTTTTCCTTCGGGTTATAGAAGATCTTTGAAAAATAAACACGATCACGAGCAAAATAGCAAATGGGAGGATATGTTCAAGTACACTGACAACGTGTCGAAGGATTCATGGCGACCAATTACTGTCTGTTGCCACATTTTACTCATAGACTTACGGAACCATACAGTAATACTTGACCCATACTTCTTTGTGCAAACATTAGTTCGCTCCGAAGCATATAAGCCATAGATCACAAGAAATCATTTAACACGACAATGACTACACCATTATTCAAGCGAATTTTCGAAAAGAATGGCAGCCATGTTTTAATCAATCCCTAATGACCTACATCTCAAAAGCTAATTTACTAACGATATGTCACGAACTCAACCACGTGTGTCTCGTGTTAAGATTAACATTGCGTTGCTGCGTAATCGATTAACTTTCAAAACTGTGCCAATACCATGTACTAAAACGGAATTTATGAGAATCGTAAACAAATACCAGCCATGGTTACAACTTGTATCAAATAAAGCTTTAATTCATCGCAATCTCTGGCCAACTTATTGACATTTATAGAAATCAAAATTTAATACATCACTGTTTTGAACAGTCTTGGCATTTAAAATTAATCTAAAAGAAAACATGAAGACAAAAAACTGGCTTGTGAATATTAAGTGTAACATTTGTCTTTCAAAATATCATAATTGTACTTATACTATTTATGATTCTCTTAAGGATTTTTGTAACGCACATTTTTTTGGCTAATAGTGTGATCCTGCTCGGTTTTGCCTAAAGTTTACTGGCAGCACTTAATGATTGCATTAAACCTTGAACTTACTTTTTAAAAATTAGTATCCCTATGTCTATTATTAATAACCAATCACAAAGTGGGACCCAGATCTAATTTTAAAATGGTATATGTGTGATTTACGACCAAATGGTAGAAACGTAATGTTTACTACATTTAAATAGCAGTTATTGTCCTTGTTTTCGATATAGCCATCAATTGACAATAGTTTAAAAGTTAACTTTGGAAATAATTTTGCAAATTTTGCAGTAACTAAGGATTCAAATATACGTGCCCACGTTACAAATTACTTTTGAAATATTGGAGACAGAATTCAGTTTGTCTCACTCTTTATAGTGCATAGCATATAATTACAGAGCGCATGAACATTTTCCACACCCAATTCATTAAGTTCACACGATCCATCAACATGACGATTCCAAAGAACTATGTATATGAGACATATTGCACAGTGTACGCCTCCGCGCATCATCCTTCATCTTTATCATCGATTAATAACGTCGTTCCCATGGAGTTGAGGATTCGCATGACGAGCGGCGTGATTAATCGATGCTAAAGATGAAGTATGATGTTAGGTTGAAACGAGATATAAAAACATGGAGCCCGTTTTACGCGACGAGGGATCCACTCCTCCAAACTCCGCAAGCTGCCCATGGCCCACTCCGCATCGGCTTACTATACGATTAAACACCTTCTCACTACATGGTGGCGCTTTCTATCCATTCTCTTGCAGATAGTAGCCGTGATCTCCATATTGTTTATTGTCCTCTCGACAGTGGCATTAACGCTCAACACAATACCCATTTTACAAGAAAAGGACCAAATGGGCCACACGGTTGACAATCACAAACTGAACATGGTGGAGGCCGTGTGCATCACTTGGTTCACCCTGGAGTACGTCTTGCGCTTTGGGGCGGCGCCCAACAAGTGGAAGTTCTTCAAGGGCAGCCTGAACGTCATCGACCTGCTGGCCATCATGCCTTACTTCGTCTCCCTCTTCCTGATCGAGTCCAACAAGCACGCCGACCAGTTCCAGGACGTCCGTCGGATCGTGCAGATCTTCCGGATCATGCGGATCCTCAGGATCCTCAAGCTGGCCCGCCACTCCACCGGCCTGCAGAGCCTGGGCTTCACACTGCGCAACAGCTACAAGGAGCTGGGCTTGCTCATGCTCTTCCTGGCCATGGGCATCATGATCTTTTCCAGCCTGGTCTATTTCGCCGAAAAGGACGAGTTCGAGTCCAAGTTCAAGAGCATTCCGGAGACATTCTGGTGGGCGGGCATCACCATGACGACGGTGGGCTACGGTGACATGTATCCCACCACGCCGCTCGGCAAACTGGTGGGCGGTGTCTGCTGCATCTGCGGCGTGCTAGTCATTGCTTTACCCATTCCCATCATCGTCAACAATTTCGCAGAGTTTTACAAAAACCAAATGCGCAGAGAGAAAGCGGTGAAAAGGCGCGAGGCCATGGACCGCGCCAAGAGAGAGGGTAGCATCGTCTCCTTCCACCGGGTCAACTTGCGCGACGCTTTCGCCAAGAGCATGGACCTCATCGACGTGTTGGTCGACACCGGCCACAACATGTCGCAGGGCGATGGCAACAGCATAGGCGGCGAAAGTGGACACCTGCACACCGGCACAGGGTGTTACAAAAACCACGATCACGCTTTCCATAATAAGCAACGCAAAGACTCGCAGGTGCGCAGCCTTCCTCCTGGAGGCATCAACTCCAATCCGCAGAACCTGCTGGACATCCCCGTGGAGAGTACAGAGGCCGCCGCCAATCCAATGCACTGCAACTCCGCTGTGGGATGCAACCAGCCCTACACCTCACCCGTGAGTATACATTAAAAAAAAAAAACACATTCTAGTCGATTTGTTGAGAGCATGGGTCGAACTATAGGAAATACCAGCTCATCGCCATATTGGGTGACTACAGTATGGCGACTGCGTTGGAGATTGGTCTCCATGATGCTCCAGTGTTTATCAACCTGATTTTGAATAAAATTTGTGTTCTAGAATACACACTTTTAAAATACTTGAACATTTGAAAAATACTGGACTACCCCATGCCCCTACAATTCGAAAAGAAGCTCATTTTCTAGTGTATAAGGTCTCAATTCAGTGTATATCATACTTGTCCTCAATTAAGCGTTTGTCCACTTCATCCGATGTGGTCATTGCTAAAGATGACAGATGGTAGGTTTATGCTAAAATAATAACTTTGAAAACTTCAGACCACTGATCTCTCTATGCGTTGATCGCTCTAATAATTAATTAAATCCATACTTCGATAGTGTAGCTTTCTTATTAACATCTACTCTACACGTGCTTCCAACAATAACTATTTAATATACTTTATGCCGAATTACGTCAAAGACTGCATCACGTGACTCAATGCATTATTGCTATGGGTTCATGGTGTCGAATCCTTGAGAAATAAACAGGAATAAATGAGATCTCCCGCAAATTTTAATGAATCTTAAACTATGTGACAATTAAATTGAAAGTATTTTTTTTGAATTTATGGTCATTCGTAAAAGGGATCACGTGTAGAGATCCTTTCTTAAGACTCGTCCTGCATATTGCCTAATGGCATCTTTCTACGGAATCCTTACCAAACTTAATCCTCTTCCAAGAAAACAAAAGAAAAAAACGATTCAAAAAATTATTTAACAGCACAATACAAAAAGGCAGACTATATTCATTCTTGAGTCTGGCCCTTTCATTTCCGACTGATTTATTGTTTCACTGCAAATGCTAAAAGACTAAGCCAGTGTCTTTATGTCTATCTTACATCGCATGTGTTCAGCATCAAGCACAAACTGGACACGAATATAAATTTCAGAACATTTTAAATGCTTCTTCTAGAATGACTGTCAGTGACAGGCACCTTAAGTTATTTCTTCCTTCAAAAGGGCAGCTCTCGAAATGCAATAAATCCAAATAATCATTTATCCAAAAACGGTATAAAACCATTCTAAAAGTTATTGCAAAGAAAAACATCAGCGACATTGTGTTCGTGACATACAGATGGCGCCACATTTCTGTCTGACTTATGAACAATGCAAGACGGCCAAACGCCTTCTAGCGACCTATTTGGGAAAATGTCCATAACAAAAAATTCCCATGACTTAATTATATAATAATTTTAAGGATTGATGAAAACTTCATTTAAATAGGAAATTAACATTTTTGCTAATTTTTGCTAAGGTTTTATTGGCTTTCTCGATACTATGATTATTATTATTATTATCAGTTTCAATGAAGCCCTAGATCTTCTCATTTTTTTTATTCAAACGTCAAAACTATTCATTATTTTGTCAAATGTATGTAATTCGTATCCAGTACGCTGGTGCTGATGCACATGGGTATTAACAAGTTATCTAGGTTTCCTGAGTGATTATGATTGGAGCACACATTCTACGATCTTGCCTCGGGCATAAACTAATCTTTAAATTTGTATAAAGTGGTCTGAATGTCTATGCAGTTGTTTCTAATTTCCATCTTTTCCAACCCCTGTTCTATATGGAACAGTCATAATGTAGAGCTCTTAATGATAGAGTAGTTCTGCTTTCTTTCATTAAATTATACTGACATGTTAATTAATGCGTAATTCGCACACATTCCGCATTCGTTTTCTTCACAATAATATCACCCTTTGCCACATAGCATATACTACCATGTAATGTATTATTAACGACGAGCATGCATGCCACATATGTGTCTTCACGTCCTCTTATCAATCCTGCCGGTGTTTATTATTGTTTTTTCTTCACTATCCTTTGTGTCTATACGTTTTCTTCTTCTCCTTCCTTTCTTATTCTTTGTAGGCCAAGAAAAGTGAGAAAAACGTCAAAAACCATGAAGGTTTATACAACGAGTGTTGTTATTGCAATTGTCAGGTACAGCCCAATACATGTATACGCAAAAAAAAAAAAAAAAAAAAAAAAAAAAAATACAAAACCATGGTAAACATGGCAGATGTGCTTTATGCATTAAACGCACTCAGCTCTATATTTGGATGGCCAATTACATTTGTCATTGCTATAAAAAAATGCAGTATATTTTGCTGATATCACTATATTTGTACTAAATTTGAATATACAATTTATGTTAAGTAATGATACGCAGGAATACTATTAATATGATTATTTCGTTTATAACAAACCTTGACAACTTGTACATAAAACTAGCTGATCTAGCAAACCGTTTTCTTAGTAGTTTGATCACTAATTCATATGATCACCATTATGTTCACAGATGTTAAGCTATTTAAGAATGAGACTAATTCTCGTCAAATTTGTTTATAAAATACGATACTGGAAAGCTATTAAATTAATATTGTAGATGAATGTCATTGATATCGTTTACAATATATTTTGAAAGAAAAAAAACCCAAGATTTCCTTAACATAAATTGAGGCATTTAATATGGCATTTATTATGTGTATAGGGTTATTCTAAATTTGAATATTTTACGAATGCTTATTCTTTTATTTTAAAATATTGAACACTTAAGCAAGTTGTAAGTTAATGACAGCCACGATATCAGAAACATTTCCATTGAAAGGTTTAAAACAACATACTTGAAATGTTCAATTTGCAAGACTATTTTGAATTTTACATATAATATACCTGCTGAGTAATGTTTCATTCATAACGATAGGCAGTATTTAAAACGTCTTCTTTCATTGATGTACGTTTGTAAAACTGTTTCCACAAGATGAGCTTTGTTCAAATAGAGAGATCAGTGCGTTTATTACATTATACCCGATTAGTCAAATTATGACAACGGGATATATAGTCCGTTTGTTGGTTTAGTTTGCCTGCCCTAAATTTGCATCCATCTGCTTAATGGGAGGACAGCTGGAGTCTGTTCAAATACTACTAATGACGCTTATAATATGCTTATTTGTCCCACGTATAATAACGCTTTTCCCACTTGCATCACGTAGTCTCTTAATTTGTTAACAAAATCGTTTTTGCCGCTCATTTCACGTCCTAGTCATAAAGAAATCATAGCTCCACTTTTTCCCCTTCCATCTAATACATATTCATTAATCCCGTGCAATTTTTGTTCAAATGCACCTTTTAAAAGGCAAAAAGTTATCGCAGCATTTCTACGCAGCAAATATCCCGAATTAAGGCGCAAAGAGAAGTGCCTCCAAATATTTTACCTCGTTTACGAAATTAAGTCCAATAGCAGGTTCATTGAATTGTCGAGTTCTTATATGCGTCAATGTACGAGGTAGTCCATTTATTGGCAATTACTTTTTTTACCATAAAAAATGACAGCTTTACCTAGTAGTCAACATTGAGCAAAGTTTGTAATATCAAACTCAATAACCCTTGGTTAATAGATTCATTTTTTTTTCAAATTCAGCATAGGCTAAGGGTAATATGGCCAGTCCTAATAGAAGTATCATGCAAGAACCATAGTATGTCACACTCTACATATAGGCCTGCCAAAAAGTTTACAATTAATGTACCACTCACAATACAAGCATCCCAACAAAACAACATGGAGCCAATTTAGGATCGCATTAATGGCATTATACCAGCGGCTGTTAAAAGAAACCTTTTACGAATATTTTAAAAAAAAGTATTATAACCAACATTAACATACCCAAACCATAATTGGAGGCTATGACTTCTCGCTTTTCAATGATTTTCGAACCATACAAACCATGTCTTTTTGAATTCCGACATCTAAGTCGCTTCAATCAACTACTTTAAATAAACGCGCCAATTTCAAATTTCGAATTTTATGAAATATTCATAGAACGAGCTTAAATACAAGACTGCATTGTCTATTTAATAAAGTATTTTTCTATGCAGCATACTAGATTTCATTAGCTGTCAAGTAAGCTTATTCATTTTCGTTTTAAATTGATGTAAATGACAATAATTTGATTCTTAGCACAGTTCAGAAATAACAGAAAAAAGGTGATGTTTACGTTAGCAGTAAATGGTTGCATTTTACATTTCTAGTTCCTTCCAACGGCATGCCTATGTTGAAAAATAAAACTTTGAAATAGAAGGGATTTTATCTTATATATTTAATTTCAAGATTCAGAAATTGAAACAGTTAGTGAAACGTTGGGAATAGTGAATCAGAACAAAGTTGCAGCTCAGCTGGAAAACAGAGCTTGAAGAATTTTTCTAAAATTTTTGGCAATCCTAAAATAAAATTGAAATTAAATTAACTAATAAAAAACAATGTGCTTCCCGTGTCAATCTGCCCCTTTAGCATGAGAAAACGCACCCAATGAACGCTCAGTGCCAACCTGTGTCTATATGAGAACCGAATTTGAATCCAGCTACTTATTAGCAGTTCATGAAGTTAATATTTGACACCTTCAATCGCATGAACAGGCCCTAAAGGAAGATCATCATTATAGTTTGATATTCTAATTAGACATACAATCTATCATCATCTTTTTCCCTTGAGCATCCTTTTCAACGAAATATTTACAAAGAGATTTACACACCAATCCCAATGAGGGATTCGCTTCAACCTTATCATGTCCTGGTTGTCTGCTTCTTGTCATTATCTTCTGTCGTTTGACATTTTCTCACCACCATTTTCTTTTTTTAAAAAACTACTCTTTTCACGCAAAAAAAAAAGAAAAAAAAAGTCAATCCAATATTTTTCGACAAACAACTTATAACATTATTGATTCTTCAGATCTTCATTCAACACACACGTACGAGTTTTTCATGGACCAACATACCAACATGAAGACATCTAGTCTATAGTACCATTTGCCGAAAACGCCTTGTATATCGAGGAAGATGTGAAGGAGGAGGAAGACTGTTTCCTTTCAATTTAAAATTCCACTCATTTTACGCTTTGTTAAATTTCTAGGCATTAGCCATTTTGGAATTTAGCTTCTGAGAGGAGAAGTTTATAAATCGTGCACGAATAGGCCACGATTCAGCGAGTATTATACCTAACTCGGGGTTTATGCTTGGGATAAATTATACAAAGAAGGTTTTCTCCTTATAAAATAAAATAGCAGACTAGCTAGCAGAGGAAAAAAAACAGGACCTAATTTGAGAACTGATGATGCGTACTCAATGTAGAAATGCAAATTTGCAGAGCCTCTAAATGAATACCTTACAAGACCTTACATCCGAAAACTTTAATTAAGGAAGATTGTTAATGAAATGCCATCTACTCCTCAGATCATGTTGTTGAATCGTCAAATGGTAATATAGTTACTTATCAACTATAAAAGGGCGGATGTAATCATCCTACTGGGCCTATACACCTACAATCTTGTAATCTACCTAGGAAAATAACTATATGAAACAAGAACAAAGTACGTCATAAGCTGGTACAAACAAGTATCATAAACAAAAATCACAAGTGGGACAAATTGAATGCTACCCCTGCTGCTTGATACAACAATACTAATTAAGCCTAACATATCCTCGTATTTCTCTTTTCTATCATTATTTGCAGTAACTAACTTACTAACGTAAATTCTAAAGTCTAACAATAGCAGAGAGCAATAATGTACAGTATTAATGGTTTTAAACACTTCTGTGTGCCTCCATTCGTATTAATAATATTAAGTATGCTCATAAATGCCACAATGCAGACATTATTGATTTTTCCGGTTACAAATTTCGGCAATTTGGTTAAACAAATTCGTATATATTTGATTTCAGGAGGTGACAAACCCCGCGTGTGAAAGCAACTAACCCTTAAATAAACCCCATTCAGGTAGGTGAAAGGCCTCGAGCAAACAAAAAAATAAAAGATATTTAGCACAGCTTCAAATCTCATATGCTTTGTGTGATCTTTAATTTTTTAAGATGACAATAAAACTTTTAAAGTACGCCTATCCTGTTGTTTCTTAATAATGCATAATATCACCTATTGAAAATCGTTTCTAAATTCTTTTAATAGTCCTAAGAACATCCTGCAGGGCGAGCCACAAATCATATTAATAAAAAATAAAGCAAAAAGATTAGACTGCATTGATATTACTCTTAGCATGGGTGTTATGCTAGATTGCCTACTGCAAGGTGTAAAAGTTAACACTTGTATTACTTAAATGTATACATTTTAAACATCTATCAGAACAACTACGGGGCCAAATTACGGATAGATGTACCGTTTGATAGTCATAACGAATGCCACAGAATTCAGTATTACGATATTTTATAGATTTATGACTCGCCCTGTACTTAGGCTTTAGGCGTTTCATATCCCTCACCTGTCCTAACAAATCCAGCAAGATGATGTTAAATATTTAATAAGATGTAATACATATGCATTAAAGGAATTTAAGCAATGTTAATCTTAATTCGAATTTCCAGTAAGCGGGTTCAGTATTCATTCGACTGTCGATTTCTGAAATGTTCAGGAAATCACTCGTGCCTTTGAACAAATATTAGCACATCGATTCCCCACTTTCTTCATTATTATTGTTTCTCATCCCGCACATTTTTATATATTTTTGGCTGATTCAATTTCACCGCTATCGTTTTACATCCACTTACGTGTGTCAATGCAGTAATATGGCCGTATAACAAATATGCAATGACAAAACCTGTGATAAAACGATGCCTCTGACTTAACAAATCAATGTACTTTCTCAACATTCACTTTTTTTAAAAGAACAATTCTAAGATTTTTAGTTGCTTATAATAATTCGAAACTATTTTTTCAACTATTGTTATTTCTGTTTTAAATATTATCTTAAAACAAATAATTTGGAAATTGCATTTTTTTATTAGAACCGGTTGCCTATTAGGAGACTGCTGGTTCACACATAACATAAACACCCCTTCTTGACGTAAGCAAAATATAAAATTGGGGAATTACAAAACAGTTGGGGAAAACCTGACATCAATTCAGGCTTAAATAAAGCCTCCTAAAACTCAATGTATTCATTTGTTAAAACACGAGCATCTGTTGTAAGTCTGTATACTTGTTCGACGACCGTGTTACCGCATGTTTGAAAAGCGTCACCCTCGTTGCCATTTTTTCGCCATTTCTCTTCCTCCACGTCCCCCCTCCTCCCCCGACAGGACATTCGTGAATTCGTGGACGCCGACAACTTTCCCATCCAAACGGAGCTGCTGTCAAACATCGAAATGAAGCTGCTGAACATGAGCGGGCGTTGCGAGGCGGGCAGTGTGGACAGTTCGGACACCTATGCAAGCTGTCGGATGTACCCTGGGGAATCGCACGGGGACCTCTCCTGCACGGAGCTGATGGATGAGCCTGGTGGGAAGTACCTTCCTTCTTCCCCCGTTCTTCTTCCCGCTCGTCCTCCTCACCACAGTAATTTGTATGTTAATCCATTAGAAGATGAGAATCGGCATTATTTAGCAAACATGACGCCGCCCGCGTCGGCCTCGCCTCAGCTGCTGCACTATCCTCGCTTTCGCATCCAAACCAGCATCAGCAATTCCTCCGTGGACAGCAACGTCGAGGAACTCCCCAGGGACGCAGCCCCTGCCCTCGACATTCCGCGCTCCTCCTCCAGGGGCTCCTTCCCTCGCTCGCCTTCCTCGCTCAAGCTCAAGAAGCCGCGATTCTCGCAGGTCAGCCTACACATCTTTACTATTTAATGTCTAAAATCCTATATATAGTCATTCAAGTTAAATATCCAGCCTCTAAATGATTATTTATATGCCATATATGGATCATATGAGCCAGGAATGGTGTATTAAAGGCATAGTCAAGTGTAAACAATCTGGGAGCATACAATATTTATCTAGACATGGCTATACAAAGGGATCTGTACGAGCAAATATGGGTAAAACTTAGCATTTATGGCCATACATGCGTCCATATATGACTCGTACTGAATGTGTAGATGTGTCCAAGTTCTGGTCTAGCCATATAAAGGATAAGTCACGTGTGTCTATACCTGGGCCCATAGAGTAAAACCGGGTGAGATGCCCCACATTTATAAAAATATTTTTTACAAATTAATAGTAAGTATTTTTAATATT
>JAQGBW010000778.1:0-34104 GCA_034698625.1 Julus scanicus | reverse complement strand
TACAGCTATTAAAGACATTTAATAGGTGCACAATTTTGATATTTACATATATTTACAAAATGGCGACTGAAACAAACCCAGAGGGCAAACTTTTTCGCACATGTGTGTAAATACTTGTATTTACGTACATGTACGTCTTGGTGGAGAGCCGGTTTTAAACTTGTGTAGATGTTTGAGAACATTTAACTTTCTCGGTCGTTTTGAACGCTTGAGCTTCTCCAAACGTTTCCGTTTCCGAAACCGTTCCAACATTTTAAAGCAACAGTCTGTTATATATGTTTTAGAAACTTGAACTTTCCAAAATGTTTTTAGATTTTTCATATTTCAGGCCTTTTGGAACTTTGAAAAGTTTTGAACCATTACACAAATCGATTTTTAAACCGTGGAAGTATCCATACGATAAACATCTATGTTCCAATAATTAAATTAAGGCATGGTTAGCTGTCCGAAACCTTCGGATTTACTGGAATTTCAATGAACTTATTGGAGGTTTGGAAAAGTGTCTTGGAATTTTTGAAAAGTGTTTTGGAATTTGTGCGAATCTTATAGATGCTTTTGTTTTCTTATTTACCACATGTGAATCCAGAAGATTCTGCAATGCCCCAAAGTCGCTGGACAATAATAAAAGATGAGAGGTTCGCAGTGGTTATAAAGAAACAAACTTTTACTTTTTGAAATGATTTAGGTTATGCATATGCACGAGTACCTCACAGGGTGGCTTTTTTGTGAGTTATTCTAAAAGAGACACCCCAATAAATAAATTCCCAGTAAATTCCATGCATGACAGTATCATCAGCAAAAAAACAAAAGTTTGACAGTTGATGACAGTAACTGAGTACAGAGTAACGAGTAAAAGAATACCGAGTACGAAGAGTAATTGAAGTACAAATGCAACTGTACTCAAAACGTACGAGTACAATGCACTCGATTACAAAAATGTATTCACAATGGGTGATTACAAATATCCTCGAGAATTACCGTAACCTGAAATTATGAGTACCGATGTAATCGAGTATGAGTAAAAATACTTTAAAGCCAATAACTGAGTACATGGAATACAATTGAGTGACGAAAATGTAATTATGAGTAACTTAACACGAGGGTCATCCTAAAGGCTAATATATCCTAAATTGTGTTGTTATTGGATGCACTGTTCTTTTTTCCCTTTAGTTATTGCATAAAATAAATTGAGTTCCCTAAAGGTAACTTTTGCAATCCGCGATACTCTTATCCATGAGTACAATTTGCCTAAGTCTGATTAAGATACTACTCATACTCATTTCGTATGATTACTCTGCTCACTGTGGAGTACAATTTGCCCAAGTCTGATTACTCATTTCATATGACTACTTATTACATGTACTCTAGACTACTCGTACTATGGAGTACCATGATTCCATGGTAATCGTAATCAGTACTCCTACTCATGAGTACAATTTGCCGAAGTCTGGTTGATGCTGTCAATCTTTTTTTTTCTGCTGGTAATTGTGTCTTGAAAGCAACCAATGGAGAAAATCCTCCACTAGGGGGTGCCACTCCCCAGGCCACATTCAGTTTGTCGGCTAGTTAACAGTCACATTTTCGGCATGTCCCACAGTGTCCTGCTTAGTATTCCCCGCCACGACCACCAGGGTGCAGATGCTCCTCAAAAAAATCCAAAAAAAAACATTT
Source organism: Julus scanicus (assembly GCA_034698625.1). NCBI lineage: Eukaryota > Metazoa > Arthropoda > Diplopoda > Julida > Julidae > Julus > Julus scanicus. The sequence continues at coordinate 32,433 of JAQGBW010000778.1, read as the reverse complement.
AAAAACGCGAACGTCCATTGGTGGACGGTCCGATTTATGTCCTTGTTACAGCGCGATGTGTTGAGCCGATCACATTAATGAGCACAGTGGACAAATGTCATTTTTCGGCGAGAACAAAAGATGTCGCCCAATTGAATTTCTTGCTGGCCCTGAGGGCACTTTTTTTTTTTTTGCCGCCTGTCGCAACAACCTGTCCTCAAACGAGGTGGGACCTCGTTCAAGCATGCTGCGCATTACAATGTCGGCAAGAGTCTTTCGGCCAAAAACTCATCAGGGCGCCTCCTGGGTGGCGCTGGCTCCAAAGCCGAAAAAAGGCCGTCCAATTAAATCGAATGGGCCTGGAGCAGAAGAGCGAGTCATGTTCACAATTTGAGTTATGGCGAAAATGCGATGGTTGATGAAACCAGATTTATTTTTTCCAATCTACACATCAGAAGATCGGCTAGAACCGATGCATGTCCTTGTGTCCTCAGAGACATTATCTAGAAACAGTACGCACCACTGGGTTCTTTTTTTTACTGGATAACAAAATGTGGAACACTGAACTTTTCCAAATGTTTTGGAACACTGAACCTTTCCCCGTCTTTTGGAACACTGAACTTTTCCCCGTCTTTTGGAACACTAAACTTTTCCAGCTCTCTAGAATAATGTTCAAACTTTATAGAATAATGTTCAAACTGTATAGAATAATGTTTAAACACCCTAGAATAATATTCAAGCTCTCTAGAATAATGTTCAAACTGTTTGGAATAATGCTCAAACTTTGTAAATTAATGCTCAAACTTTACAGAATAACGTTTAAACTTTATAGAATAACATTCAAACTTTCTAGAATAACATTCAAACTTTATAGAATAATGTTCAAACTTTATAAATTAATGCTCAAACTTTATAGAATAATGTTCAAACTCTCTGGAATAAAGACCAAGCTCTCTGGAATAAGGTTCAAACTCTCTAGAATAATGTTCAAGCTCTCTAGAATAACGACTAAGTTCTCTAGCATACTGTTCAAAACTCTCTAGAATAATGTTCAAGCTCTCTGGTATACTGTTCAAAACTATCAGGAATAATGTTCAAACTCTCTAGAATAATGTTCAAGCTGTCTAGAATAACGTTCAAGCTCTCGGGAATAACGACCGAGCTCTCTAGAACAATGTTCGAAGTCTAACGTTCAAAACTCTAGAATAATGTTCAAACTTTTTGGAATAACGTTCAAACATTTCGGAAAAATAAGTCGGCTGGGTAAGGAAATGATAACTAGCCTACTATACTTAAATGCTTGAAAATTTTAAGGAATAAGCCTTGAAATTTGTCCAGCAATTTTACTGGATACCATGTGAACATTTCCAGACCTAGGTTCCAATAACCAAAGGAATGGTTTGTTCTCCAAAGCCTGCTGATTTACAGTAATTTTAATGGACCTTTCGTACATATCTTTAAACTCTTTGTGCGAATCGTATACATTCACTTGTTTTCTTGTTTACCAACTGTGAATCCGGTTTATTCTGCAATGTCCAAAAGTCAATGGACAACAATGCATGACGAGAGGTTCACACTGATCAGACATCAGAAGAAATGTGAAGTTCTTTTTTAATTCAATCCCTGTGAAGTCCAAACTTTTCCTTCATAAGTAACAGAAATAGCTTCCAAACAAACTGAATCTTTGTGACCGATTCACTGAAATTTGCCGTGATTCCGTGAAGTGGAGAGAGCCAAGCGAATCAACTAATTACAATTTTATTACTGCATCCTTCTCTGAATCTCTGATTCTTTGGAGCATCCAGAGATTCCACTGCTTTTGTTCTTATTCCAAAATCAACTGAATTTGATATCCACTTTGATTCAGTGCCAGTGGGATTCTCAATAATTCCAAAAAAATGGGAACATTCATGGAGAATTCCACACATGTGTTATTTTTTGAATGTTTGGTTGAGATCGCGTGGGGTCGACCACGCAAGTCTCCAGGACAACCCAAGAGTGTTGTTACTCTACCTCCATTTCCGATTAATATTCACGAGGCGAGTGCGACCTTCGGCAGAATTAGCAGTTTCCAGGCGTCGGATCCGGATTTTTTCAGGTTACATCGCTGCTATTCCATCAGCATAATTCATGTGATTGCCTCAACCGTCTAATTATGCATCAACAGGTGATTCCCTTGATACCTGACGATTTTGACACCATTTCTGCTGCACTTTGCGAGCAACACCTGTCCGGATAAATACTCGTTGTCAACTCTTCCGATCACCACCAGGTAATAATTCCAGCTCCATTACTGGGCCATCGTTGGCAGTTTACATATTCTCAGGGCTGAAAAAAAAAGGATTTTGGGGAAGTTACCCGAATACGTGCGTGGGAAAAAATTGCACGTCCCAACAAATCTCTGTGTACGTGTTGGCCAACAGTGCTAATAACAGTAATAGAGAGTCCTTCACGTTAAGGAACGTGTTAAATGCAGTCCGGTGATGGACGTCTCCTGTTATATTGTGAAGCCGCCACCCCAAATTATATCACTTCCCAAATTTAGTTTTGCTTTTCGGTGGGAGAACGTGTTAAAGGGTGATTGCGGCAAGGATATAATCTCGGCATCATCTCCTTTGGGCTAGGATATGCTAAGCGTAGCATGGCAATCGCGTGTGCGGGGCATTCTTAGAGAAGTAATAATCAATGCATATTTCCAGACTAAAAATTAAATCTAAGATAATAAGAAAACAGAAAAAAAATGCTTCCAAATTATAGCGTCTACCTTTTATCATTCAGTTTGGAACTGCCAGCATTTTTGAGACACAGCCACAAGCTGGAATCGACATGAATTTCAGCAAAAACTTGGAGTTCAAGAGGATGTTGATAATTACTTTGAGGCAAAGATAGTTGATTATACAATCCGTCTGCAACCACAGTTGCATAAACATTTGCTAGCAATTCGTAGATATAAATAAGAGCACATTATCCATTTTTTCGAAAATCTAACTCCTTGAAATCTGGGTTTGCTCATGAAACCTTAGAAACATGGAAGATACAACTGATTATCTGGGGATCACTAAAGACACCAGAACAAGTGTGTAAAAACACGGAAGCGTTAAGTATCACACCGAATCTGAAGGAATGGCAGTGATTGTGATTTGGAAGTGGCATTCAATAAAAATAAATAAGAATGATTTGCCACAAAATCAGCAATAAGATTCAATTCTGAAGATTTCAAGATTGTATGGAACCTCGCCAGGATGAATCTGTTATTGGAGGAATCACAGTAATACTCAACATGCCTCAATAATTAAGGTCTGCCAAGTTTCAGGACAAGCAAGCGGTCGAGATGGTTGCACGCCTGCCTCCCGATCCTTGATACAGGATTCGCTCCCCGTTCGAGGTCGGGAGGAATTTTTCAAATGGGCGAAATTTCCCAAATGGAGGCCGTTTCGGACGAGAGTTTGAACCGATGTCCTGTGTAGATCCCCCTTGCTCTCGGCACGTTACAAACCACTCAAGCGGGGGTGAAAGTTCCCCTTACAGGAAAAATTCCCAGGTAAGTTATGGTAGTATTGGTGTGTGGCCTCATTGGAGAGGAAATATGCCAATGTTAAAAATCAACAAACAAGAGAGACTGATCAAGACTATTTTGCAAATAATGCGCAGAAACAAACTGACATGCATAAGAATATATGCCATGAGATTTGCAAAGAACAAAAAGCCAAATAGCATTTCAGTGAATTAGCTGTAAACATGACATTAAGGCTGCGTTGTTTTTCAAGTTCTTCATTAATTATGGGATACTATGATAGTTTAGTTAAGATAGCTTACCGTGTTGGCGTTCATTTTTAAGGGATAGGACAATTTCTTGGGCGACCATAAGAGGATTGGTCGATGATAGTGGTGGCTTGACTTCAGGACTGTTGGAAGACCTGCAAAACAATAACAAACATTAGTTTACAGAAAGCAGAATTACTGAAGTCAATTATGACTTAATGTTGGATTGTGTGTTACTGTAAGTGAATTTCATACTTTTAACCAAAAAGAAAAGTTCATCATAAGTTTTAAAAACTGAGCGCATATGCATTGTGGGACATGGCTCACACAGAAATTGGATTTATAGTTTTCGGATGTGGTTGTATTTTTTGATAATTTAATATAGACGTGAAGAGAGGAAGAAGCACGGTCACAACCGATTTTTAGAGGAACTATCATGGCACTTTCCAGGAAACAACTGGAAAACAATTACTGTAGCCAAACAAGGATTCGAATCCAAGACTCCCGAACAAAAGACTGATAGCGTGACAACTACCCCACCTGGTTCGGTCTTAAATTTCAAAAATGTAAATAATAAATTAATTTTAATTTTTGTAAATTGAATACAGTAAAAGCAACGATTGTGAATGTTTATGGTTTCTGTTTACGACATTTGACTCAAAGAGAATATTACGAAAAATTGTTTTTTCAACCCCACATCAAAAATTCTGATCACTGGACTCGAGTATGGCTCAATCAGCACTACAGCAGTAAATAACGTTGCTGCAGTCTAAACATTTTTTTTTTGCAAATAAAACAACGTTTAAGATGTCAGAACCAAGACCAATCCATGTGGTTAGAATCACTAAATTTTGACAAAAAAAGCTAATGAATATAAACTAAAGGTGGTGAATAATTAATCAAATTCACATCACAAAAATAGGTTTCATGTACTCAAGGTTACAATTGATGCAGTTCAAGCGCTAAAAAGCCAAACAATTTTCGAAAATTGACTACGAAAACGTAGACGATAAAAAAAAAATAATAATTTGAGTAAAAAAATATTGCGTGTGAAGCTTACAATTACAAAGGTGAGAGGTACTCCCGCCCACAATGGCACAAATACAACCTGTCAAAATGCTCATTTTCTCGTATTTTCCAACCAATAATTACCAAGATTGACAGGCTGGCCTAGTAATGATAGCTCTAACCGATTAAACGCCTAAGAGATCGAGTTAGGACTGCTATCGGTGCAGAAGCATAAACGTGATTCGGGCAGCAGTCAAGGTCCTGGTTGCTCTGAATTTTCACATTAACAGTATCTATGCTTTGTATGGATCTGCTTCAAATTTAATAGAGATTCCAGAAGAATCTCTCCTTAACATTTAGAACTGTCTGGTGATCGGGTTTGAAAAAACTAATAATGATACATTCCAATAAACAGTCTATTACATCATTGGAAGGATCAGTTATATTTAAAGAATACTTCAAAATATTACAGAAGATTAGTTCCATAAAATTTTGAACTGTTAATTGATAAATATTGGAAAAGCTGAATTTATCACCAAAATATCGTGTTTTGTTTGGGAAAAGTCATAAGTCGCATACAATCTTTTTTTCAAAATAAGTGAGATTTACCACATTGTCAAGACGTGTTCCAAACTCTGGTAGCTATTATAGAGAGACTATATGGTTTTAATTAAACCACAGGAAATATCATAAAGAATGGTCAAAATTTTTTTAAAAATTGTATTTCATAAAAAATTGGATGTAGAATTTCATGAAATAAAAAACATTTGGGAAATAGGAGATCTGAACAATACCAATGCATCCCAAACATCATTGGTTTCAAAAGTATCTTAACAGAGATGCAAATCTCAGAGATTAAAGTGCCTCTATCTGCTTTTACCGACAATGGTACACAAATTAGGAGTTGATATCTGAATAATTTCAGAGATTTGAAGCAAATTGGGAAGGTGGCACTTTTTCCTCTCAATCAACCAACAGAAGGATTCGCTGCAGGTTACTTTTAAAATCTTGAAAAGGTTCGAATTAATATGAAACTTAAGTTTTCCATACAAATGTTAACTCGCGGAGAAATTCCACTTAACTCTTCAATGATTTTTGCTTTCTAGACCATGAAAACTGATTATTTCAAAATCAAATTTTCTCTTCAAACCATGCTGGGAGAAGATTAGTAAAGGAAACAGGGGCGTCCAAATTGTGGTTGCACTACGTGTTGGTTTCCTCACCTTCACATGGCTGCCCAAAGCAGCCATTTGTGACGTGTTATCAAACCTGCCAATTTGGGCGTGGCCAGTAAGTTGCGTCAATTAAAAGAATTAAATAAAAGGATTTGACAAAGGGGCACCAAAACACCGCGTCTAATGAGCGTTACACCCAATGTTCTCACACAAACAGACAAGTAAAAAGCTAGCTTTGCAGACGTGCGTGCTGAAAAGCCAAGTAATAATAATCCACCTGCAATTGCATAGAAAATTGTCATTAACCAAATTAAAAAAATGGAAATTGCAGGAAAACATAAAACCAACAAAGCTGGTTCTAGACAAAAATCCCTGTTAAACCAGATTCAATTTAGATGAAATTAGACTGGTCATAAATTACAGGAATTTAAGAAATGGGAGGCGCGTTTTTAAATTAAGGGCCGTTTTGAACTTATCGTTGATTGGAACTTGATAACAGGATTGTAACAAAACTCTGCATTTATGCAAGGGTGTCGCTTATTTCGAAAAGGGCGATGACGTCAAATGCAACGGGCAGCTCACGGTTAATAAAAGTTAAGTAAAAAATCTGAAAAATGGGTTGTTTTAAAATTTCACAACTGTCTATTGAAATTGCCACTGTTTCACTATTCGTCATTTCCTACATTGTGGCCCGAAACTATGGCACAAAAAAATTGTGTCCAACAAATGCACACAAGCGGAGACATCACCGGCAGCAGAATTGTTTGATAAGGAATAAATAAAGTTGGTGTCACCATTCCAAATATGTGTAAATGTCAATGGTTATAACGTGGAAAAGTAAGTAACATAAGGGTGTACATTTCTTTTGGCTATAATTAAAAATTGCTATTTTGTAGTCTTTTTTAGTGTAGAATGGCCCTTACTTTAAAAACGCGTCTCACATGTATTGATATAAACCGTTTTAAGTAGATCAAGGCTACACAGTCCTGCCAATTAAAATTTATGTGACATTGAAGATTTTTTTACACAATATGCTGCATAGATTGCGTGGATTTCAGTCGATGACGTTTAATTGGTGTTGTACTTTGCATTAAAACTGCAAGTTTAATACAGACTTATTTATGTTATAACTAGTTTCAAAATGTCCCTGTTATGCAAATAATTTTGCATATCAGAAATGCTATATTCACGCAAGTCCACAAAAGATTACATCACATCAAAAGTCAAGTTCAAAAACTCCAATATGCCAATTTTGAATTGCACAGAAAATTGAACCTATGTTCGATTCATTGCAACAAATCTAGACTCTTCACTGATCTTTCCAATTCTCACGTGAATCTTTCATTGAATTCAAACATATTTCAAGAATCGGAAATACTCGATCACACAGGGGATTCAAAGCAACATTTCTTACACTTTCACTGGCTCTGCTGAATTTTTTTCATATATCAACAGCTGAAATCTTGACAACTTCAGATACATTTATAGCAAATTTCGAAGACGAAATCGGCCATTATTATCGAACACCATCCAAATAGCCCACTGTTCCCATTTGGTTTCCTACAGCCATCATGCACTTCCAAGAATCAATACGGGTCTTTAAAAATCGTCTGCCCGTGACATACGTGGACAACATCCGAGGCATAAGTTATTGCAAATTCCCAGGTGGAAAGACATTGCAGCGATTTCCTCGAGCTTGTTGGTTTTATGAGATAAACAATTACCCCGAAAGGACGTTGCCAATTATCTGCATCTAAATTCACGCTAATTAACGCCTATATGTAAATGAGCTCCGCTTTACGCGCCTGGGGCTGCTTGTCTCATAGTGCAGGGACATTAAACTAATTGCGAGAATTAACGCAAATGGCGCCGACAAAGCGCACCTGAAAAGTGGTGACACGAAAAACCCGGCCTAATCTACAGGACAATAGTGTCATCATAATTAAACGTGCTGCTTAATTGGCACCGCGAACCACAGGGGGGTAATGCGATAAGGATATAAAAACCGCCTTCGGTCGTTTTACCTGACAACTAGCCATTGGGCCTGGGAAGCAACATCGAGTTCAAGGGGCGAGTCATCATTCGGCTTGCACAACCCGAGGGGCGGGTGTGGGTCGAGGGCATACTCTGCTACGATGCCATTGCAGCCAACCACAAATAGTGCGTCCACTGGGCGCTTATCTGAAATAAAGCCATAATGAAATTTTAAATTTAGACGTCGGGCAATTAAAATGATGGAACTTGTTTTGAATATTTCATAAACACAACTCATCACTTAAATCATCCTTTATGTATTTCATAACCTTCACATTTTACATATTTATGTTTTTCTAATTGTTAATAATGAGAAACTGTCAAAAACACTTAAGGCTACACGAAGGCACCTAGTACCATTTCAAATTTAGAGTATGTGATATACACTTCAGTGCAAAAAAATCGACTCAGCTGCATGAATCAAGTGAAAATGTGTTTTTCTCAGCAAACAAATGTTCGATTTAAAATGGGAAAAATGAGTTTTGTAGACAATTATTCCTGTTTATAATTCGCCTAATTTTCATAAAATTCCTGATGGATCCTTGAGGCAAAAAATGTTGAACTTTAAGCAACCCAAATTTGCAGTTTATGCCATATGCATCGTTGTACCCCTGTGGCTGCAAGTGTTTCTGAATGCAATTTGGTTATCAGAGCTTAATAAACACATATCCAGCTAGACATATTGTTAATAATCGGTTTCCCGATAAAATGACCACTCCACCAGAAGTAGCCCCACGAGTTGCGGACTATTCTCCAGAGAAATTCCGCAGAAATCTTTTTCACACCAGGCGAATCATAAAGAGAAATAAATTGTCTACAAAACACATTTTCTCGATTTTAAATCAGACATTTGCTGAGAAAAACACATTTTTACTTGATTCATGCAGGTGAGTCGATTTTTTGGCACTTAAGTGTATAAAAATACAGAGAACAGAGAAACTCAAACCAAAAAATAGTGCACATTTTTTAAAACAATTCAGCAAACATTTAGATTCAATGATCATTTGAAGGCTTTTGTTCAAAAATTCGGATACCACTTACCATTTTTATCTTTGGCAATCCCTGGGCTTCCGACGAGATACGATCTTGGTGGCGCAAAAGCTGCCACTACGTTGAACGTCTCTCCACCAGTTTGCGAAGTCGAGCTTCTGAATCCTTTGGCAGGTGGGCTACGGGTACCCCCAGAGCAGGTGAACCCAGCTAAGGGAGTGGACTGGCGAATCTGGGCCAACGGGGACACTGTGGTGGGATGAGGATACGGAGGTAATCTAGGATTGCCCATGCGTCCCGACATATTACCATGATAAGGGATGCTTGGGTGAGAATCATACGTACGTCCAATTTGGCCGACTAATTGGCAAATAAAAAACATAAAACAGTTAAGGCAAGAATATAAAGTTTCAATTTTGATAAGAAATTACATAATGGCATTTTTCAATATTGTCATATATAAAATATTCTATTCAATAAATTTCTAAAAACTTATAATATTGGATGTTCGAAAATTACTTTAGATTTAAAAAAAATTGTTTATGGACTTCATAAATGACAATACCTTGAGCAGCCGCAGAGCGTGACGAAGAAGGAAGGCCGCTACCTGCACCAGGGCTGCCAGATGGAAGAACGGGGCTGTTTCTTCCGGTGGTTGCGGGCTGAATGTCCTCCAACCCAGCACTCTTATGGAAGCGGCTTAGCCTGTTCACAACTCGAGGTGAAGTGTGTGTTCGATTAGTAATCGGGCCTATTTTGGAAAGATTTGTTATTGTAGTAGATGCAAAATACGGAGTTCTTAATAGAGAATATTATGTTGGGTATTGAGTGCCCAAGTATTATTGTTGAATTAATCGCACTTAACTACTGGTTTTTTTGACCAAGTATAGTGTGTGAATCGGGATTTTCAAAAATAAACGCAGAATTATCATATTTTACGGACTATTAGACGCACCTTAATTTTTAAGCAATTTTTTTTTAAAAAAAAGCAGTATAAGACGCTAATATAAGACGCACCTGAATTTTGGAGGCAATTTTTTGAAGAAAAAAGTGCGTCTTATAGGCCATAAAATACGGTAATTGAATTTCATATCTATAGTAATTATTACGTATTACGGTGTATAAACCACACATACTGAACTGTTAATAAGTTTTATTAGCTTAGAAACTCTCATGAAATGAAAATCACACGGGAAAAGTATTTTTATCACTGACATTGAAGAATTTCGCTGAACATACAGATTTGTGTAAATGTACCTTAAAAACTAACTTACGATGCTCCTGTTCTGATTGATACATTATGACAATGTATATAATGGCGTGATACACACACCAGTTATGTTACCTTACCGTTCAGAAAAATTCCTTTCCATGAAAACTTTAGTGTCAGTGAAAAAAATATCACTCCCTTTTCACATATATCTTTTCACAGATGTCTGTTAAAGCATTTAGACTAAACCGACACAGAACCATTCGTTTTTCCACCCATTTTGACTCAGAAATTCTGAACGGGAACTGAACTTAAACCGTAACTGATCTGTATTCATGGATAAAATTTGCTTGGCGAAATCTAGTCAGAGAAAAATCGAATAATATGTGTCTAAGTTTCCCCAATACCAGAGTACCCGGGTATTTCTACGAGGAAATACTCGAGTACCTGGTTAGCTGAATACCCGAGTAATTTGGATTCCCTAGCACTAATGAGCATAACAGTTATTGAGAGAAAGAGGTCCACTTGCTTACCTCCATAAGGCGTAATGGGGAAAATGTGTGTAGTGCCTCGCAGCGTGCTGACTGCTACCCATCTGCTGTCCAGCGAAAACGTGATGTCTTGAACCTAAAACGAAAATAATGCCTCTGATTAGAAGTGCTGGGAGAAATGCAGTCCAACTTTGATCTTACGATTGTCAGGTGGATGTCATAACCACCAAGTGTCACGGTAAGAAGACTGTCTAAAAACGAGAAAAAATGCCTCACCTTTGCGGTCGTGTCACCACGGTATAGGGTGTAGAGATGATGAACAGCACCCAATGACGAGCCAGACGGGTGGGGCAGAATTCGAAACAGGTGAAAGTTATGTCCAGCCCGATCAGCGGTCAGCAGCAGTGCACCACTGCAATCAAATTTCATAGCAGCGATGGGTTCACCGACGTGTGCCACAAAATGTGCAATGATGCCTTCGCCAGCACTATCCTCATGAACGTTCACCTGTTTTCCAAAAATCAGCTGCTATTGAAATTGGTAAAAATTTAAAAGCTCCCTCATTTGTATTCCAGAGCATCTAACCTCTCCTTCGCCAATGGTTTTCAGGTCAATGATTGTAACGATACCAGGATGTGGTTGAGCCAGCTCTGTGGCGTACTCCTTGCGGGATTGGCCTGATGATGATTTTCCACCACTAAAGCTGCTAGCCACTGTTTCGCTGAACATGGTTAATCCCTTGGTAAGAGTCTTGTAGAAATCGAAACAAAGCTGATTTGAGTTAATAGTGGGTGCATACTTTGCATATTATTTCTTTTATTAACATTTATATTATTAACAAACATAAATTGCATTCAGGAATCTCAAAATTCAGTTTCAAATATCAGTTTCTTCACTTGGATTTTGCTACAGACAGAATATAAAAATTCAATGCATACCATTCATTGGCAATTTGCTATGCTGATATAATTTTATTAAAGAGAAGGTAGGATGAATAAACTACCAAATGGATCATCATTGTTTTAAGCTATTTAGCTTCATCCATTTTGTCTTGTATACAGTAGAACCCTGTTTATACGTTTTTTAAGGGACCAGAGTTTTAAAACTTCTTAAGTGGGAAAGTTGAGTAATAGTAGCATGGCCGTAACTGGCATTTTAAAATAACACCTAATTTGTGTTACGAACAGTGGTGGCTCGTGTATAGGTACTGTGGAACTGCAGTACCACCAATCAATGGATATCATCAATAACATTTAATAAAATGAGTCTTTCTTAATTTATTCTTTAATTTATTTAATTAACTCTTTAGCAATCCCCAATTAATGAAAAATGATTTTAAAAAATGTGTATACAACTGTGCAGCACGGTGTTTGACTGTTGTGCGCATACACACATAGGAAACTGTTTGCCAGGCTGCGAGGAAGAGAGAGAGCACTGTCGCTCCTGCACTCATGACTGACGTGCTTCACAACGTTACTCAGCAGCACCCCTACTTATTTTTTTCTACGAGCCGCCACTGGTTATGAACACATTACATCAAGTATCTTTCAGTTGATAAATTATTTGTACCTTTTTTTCGGGTTCTATGACACATGCATTCTCAAATATACGGTAAATTGTTTCAAGCGGGGAAACCTCATACACCCCAAAATTAGAACATCAACTTGTACACCAATGTATTGACCATTGAGACAACAGGCTCACACTTTGAGTGTTTAGTGGTTCATTAAAACAAGATCGGATGCACAAACCGCACAAAGGTTTAGACCCTGCTTTACAAGAAAACATGGAATTGAAAGCACTTACTTTAGCAGCATGAATCACTGTTGCAGTGTACGACTGCGTACCAAAACCAGACACCCCTCCACACGTATGGTGAACATTTACCAACTAGACAACAAATTAATCTTGTATCATAATCTTACTAATAATAATGGCATGACAAGAGAAACCCGATGGGAACAAACTAACTTTTTGATCAGCATAAGCCAACCATTGCGTCCCAATCGCAATAGGATTGAAATCAGGCCCTGGGCTCGGATAGCAGCCTTCAAATTAAAATGTAAATACAAAATGTAAGCAAACTTACGTTAAGTTTACAATTATCAATTTAACATTTTACACCTGATGCCTTTTGTACTCACTGCTAATGGTAAACCTGTCTTTGAAACTGCACGCATCGAAAACTGCAATTTGCTCCTTAAACGCAACCACGATCACTCTACAAAAAAAAAGCAGTATCAGTTCAGAAACTTTTGGTAACTCCTACAAGGGAAAGAAATTGGAAGGTGAGTTACCTCTTGTTACACTCAATGTTGCACACAGGATTCTTGAACTTGATGCAGTGAACTTGATCTCCAGTTTTCAGAGAAACAAACGTCACAGAACAGAATTGCTGGCCAGCACTGCAAAATACGTATTTTAATAACGCATTAGTTGGAAAATAGCTCTATTCACAAGTAAGCTTTTGTAAAACCAGCATGATATTTCTGTTAAAAAAGCAGAGATAATTTAGATTGGCACTAATTTTAATTAGCCGAACAGGGTCCAAAACATGTTTGAGAACTGTTGCTACAAGTCAACTCTACTACACAAAGCCTACGCTAAACGTCTGATACGTCTAATTTAAAATCATTGATTAAACTCAGCTTAAACATGCTTAAAATCACTCAAAAAGACAATTGCCGTCGAAAAAACTAAAATTTTTTCAATGTTCTACAAAAACTAGGAAATAATTAAAATGCAGCAAACCTGGAGCTATCACACATTGCCACCAAAGGCCGTCGATTCAAGTAGAAATCCTGCGTGCTGTACGAGCAGTCAGGTGTTGGCAACAAACATAAGGATTTCACAGCACCCTGTCGCCAGGAAAGTACTTCCTGACCCTCACCATTGGCCTATGCGACAAATAAAAAAAAATCACAAATCGCAAATCAATTAAGGGGATTACAACCCTATCCCTTTCAATGGGTAAATTAGCAAAGACACTCACAGTCAAAAAAGATTAATATAAATAAAAAATGTTTAAAATAACTTAATAAATCAGCACGGGGCTTCGCTTGTCATTTTTCAATTTAAAATAGTAGATATTTCAAATTAAATTATTATTTGAATTTTTGCACTCACAACTTGCCTATCTCATGCTGCCACCTGTTGACAGCGTGTGCAAAATAACAGACATTTTTCAAACTTGTATATTAATTTTTAATCTACCATTTCAAAGTGAAAAACGATAAGCGGAGGCCCTTGCTGATCCATCAAGCCACCAAAAACAATTCTCACCCCCATCAAAACCTCCCTCATTCAACTGTTAGTATCTTTGCAAACCCGACCCATTGAAAAGGATAGAGTTGTGATCCCTCTTAAGCGAATTGGAGTTAGCGAACCATTTTTGCACGAAATGCAAAACCATGACAATATGGATATTAAAATAGATAAGAAATAAAATAGAATATCTGAACTTACTGGAAGTGTCCAAATCTGCACCCCATTTGAATAGCCAAGAATGAGCAACAATGGCGTTATGTTCCCATTGTGATGCAAATCTTCCTCAGCTGTAGTCAAATCTGCATCATTAAATAGGAATTATTAATTAAGCCCTTAAAGTCATTTTATCAACTTTGCTATCCATATGAATTAAACTAAACAACATAGATATTGAGGCCTGAAGCATTTACTCCATTCATCAAACAACCTTAAGGCTACTTTATAAGGACCTTATAATATTTCTTTATTTTATAAAATCTGAAACACTTGTTCAAAATAAAAGACAAAGATTTTTGTTTCAAACAAAGAAGTTAAACTGTTGTTACGTTTATTCATTTAGAATATTAATAAACGAGAACTGAAAATATAACTTCACCATTGATATCTGCATTGACAAATTTCACCCACATAAGCGTATCCTTCTCGTCAGACTTTTGCGATCCGCTGTATGACTGTAAAATCAACCACAAAATTGAACTTGAACTGTATTTTCACATTTCAAGTCAAACTGTGCAAACAACCTTTTCCAATAAAATTTCAAAAAAACTCTTTCTTTTCCTTCAAATTCAAATTTCTGAACAAAAAATCTCAATTAATGTACCTTGATAATAAACCATGATTATGAACAAGTTGACAATACATGTTTTAAAATCGTGAAAATTAAACAATTAACAAACAGCTGTAATTTCAAAAGTAAATCAAGTCAAGAAAAGCTAACTGTATTGGTATCACACACCTCATAATCCTCTTTTACTTCCTTGCCCTCATCCCTAGTATCATTTCCCCACGTCCCCCAAAATCTACCAGACCCGAAATTCAACATCTCCCACCAATAAATTTACGATTTGATCTGCCAACAATTTTGCACAATCTACTAACTTTTGGCCTAAGGTAAACTTCAATGGTATGCAAAGCACTTTTAGAAATATGTGCAAATCAGCTGAAAGTCTCCAAGGGCAAGGGCAATTAAAATGAAAAGGTGCCAATAACATGCCAGCTTATAATTGAACGATGATTCAGTCAATCATAAATGTGACTGCAACGCAATCATATGACTGATTGCATCATCACGTTGTTAGTGTAATTACAGCCAACTTTGCACTTTGACCTTTTTTTTTGCCAGTTAGCCCTGGGGTAAAATCATGGAAAGCTCGTTTGCACTTGGTACTTCCCGTTAATTTTATAGCCTTTTAGGTTAATTAATTAGTGCATGTGATGTGTCCTTTGACCTCACTTATAATTTAGTTCCGTTCACGTACGTAGGTGGCTGATTAAGCTCAATATGCAAGGCTGAAATATCATAATGATGAATTTCATAGGACATTCAACAGTAAATATACAAGCCACCTGTTTATGAAAAATGTGGGAGCTTGTTATCACCATTTTTACCCATATTTCAAGATGAACATATGACTACTATAAGCAATGGAATGCCATGGAGATCTGCTCACCTGGGGAACAACATCGTGGATAAATTCTACCACGCTTTCCATTACAGACTTGTCGCTGAAATAAATAAACAATTTCAGGTCAAAAGGCAAGGGTTGACTTCAAAACGTTTGATATTTATCCTAACAACGCAGTTACGGAAGCGATGTCAGCTGATCCAACCTTTTGTTGTTGAGTTTTTGCCAATGGTTTTGGGACAATGTCCAGCTTTCATCGTTGATTTTTTAGTACTTAGACGTTGACCTACCTGACAGGATAAGGCCTGGCAATCGCTCCAGTCGCTTTGGCGACTCTTCTGGGAGATTCCGCAGCCATTTCTCAAATAAAATTGTGATGGTGGAGATGAGACAATGGCTAATGCTGTTGTTGACTTGTACTTGTTATGAGACCGATGTGCTACGAAAAATAATCCACGATGCATCAAAATACTGCCATTGGGGATAAATTAGATTTTAGAACAATGAAACTTACCGAAAATCTCAAATAGATTTAATAATTAACAACCAGACAGTTAGATTTTGTGTATTTTTTGTAACGTTTTTGTTGACAGTGCTTCTAAAAAATTCTACTGGAACTTTTTTCACATTATACAGCACGAGCAACCTTTTAGTACAAGACTTCAAAATAAACCAATGAAAACTCGAGTGCTTCTCAGAGTCTTGCAAAATAAATGGGCAATTCATAAATGGAGGGTTTTTTTCCCTTTTATTTCACACAAATAATCCTCTTTATATATCCTACTATCAGTATTACTGCTAATTTCTAGACTGATTGCTATAAATTCCCGATAGAAAAAGCGTTTCAGTATGCTATTTTAATGTGGCCCAAAATACGTCGTTTTCTACAATAAGTGACCAAAAATTACGTTAAAATTATAAGAAAATGTTTTAAATCGGATTATTAATCATAGTCAAAAGATTAATGACGAAAATGATGTCCTATTATTGTTAATTATTAGAATTATTCTATCAAACCTTTTCTTTCAAGTTTGTTATTTATACGAGGTTGAAAAGTAGTTATTCGGTCTCCTACCTGATTACCCTGTAATAATATTTACTAGGTTTTCAGTTATGTATTGTTTGTAAATCGCAATGAAAGCTTATGAAATCACATTTAGCGTGGTTGCCAATTTTGATTTGAATTTCGCGCCTAAGAGCTTCAGTGATGTAAGGTTGTTAGGCAAAGCGCCGTTTATTTAATGCAACAAGCTCCGCTGGGAGCATGCAAGTCTCCATTTCCTTCTGAATCGGAATCCAACAACGGTGAGTGTGGACGTTTTACGTTTTTTCGTATATTTGCTAAAATCCTAGTAATCCTTGCATAGTTGATGAAATCTTGATTAATGGTTATTCCTAAACTTCTCGGGAATAATATAGCTGCAGTATTTGTGGAGATGGAGACATAATTTTTAAGTTTTTGGTTATTGGATCTTGAAATTTATGGCATTAAAGATGTACATGGCCACGCTGAAACTTCAACATAATTAGTCATAGTTTCTGTTACTATCTTTAAAATACTATTGTGTATTTAAACATACAGGATTATTTCAACATTTAAGGGTAATACATTATTGTAGGGTTGCATAGTTAATTGTTTAAAATCGTGAGCACATGTTTTGTTTAGTAATTTTAAGCCTATTATATTTCACGCTACGTATTCACCATATTGTCAGTGTAGTGTAGATAAGCCTTAAAAGCATCGATTGTAATAACGAAGGTGTGATACTAATATTCTACTAAATCAAAAGCAATGCATAACATATTAACAAATTGTCTATTTTTATCTATTTGAAACTAAAAGTCTCTTTTACTCATTTGTAAAATAGATGGCGGACGCCGAAAAGAAAGCCCCAGTGGTGAAGAAAGCCCGTGCTAAGGGCATCCAGAAGCCCAAGGTAAAGGTGGAAAAGCCCAAGGAGGGCAGGCCAAGAAATTATAAGCTGCCGACGGGGGTGTACCGGTTTTCCAGGAATCGCATGGTCAAAAAGAAGGCTTTATGGCGTTATATGAGCAAAGAGAAAAAGGTTGAACCCACGAAAAGGAAGCCCAGGCCCAAGCGTTACGTTGTCCAAGAGATTGGAGGCGAGAAGAACGGAGGAACTCGTCGCATTCGCATTAAGAAGCTGGTAAGCGTGCTTTGTTCGTAAAGTTGGTAGTGCAGAGTGTTTTCTTTCACCTGTAAGGTGCGAATTTGTAATGAGCATGTTTTTTTTTTTATCTTGCAGCCCAAGTATTATCCAACTCAAAGCAGACCAAGGAAGCCTCCAACCAGGAAAAACTTCTTCCGTGACCACAAGCACAAACTTCGCAAGAGCATTACACCTGGCACTGTCTTGATCTTGGTGGCTGGAAGACATAGGGGAAAGGTAATTATCGCTAACCCGCTTGTTTTTTTCTAATTAAAGAAATTCTATTAAGTGCTCTAAATATTTTATTGTAATTTCAGCGTGTCGTTTTCCTAAAACAACTTAAATCTGGGTTGTTGCTAGTGACCGGGCCATTCAAGTTGAATGCGTGCCCTCTGCGTAGAATCAACCAAATTTATGTCATTGCAACCAGAACCAAGCTGGACATTAGCAATGTTGAGCTACCCACCCGGCTCAGCGATGGTTACTTCTGGCGCCGTCATCCCAAGAAGCCAAAGAAGGATGAGGGAGAGATTTTCGAATCTAAAAAAGAGGTTTGTTTTGATTTTTCGTTGTTGGATGCATCGGAAACATCAAATTGACCTACTTGCATTTGTGAAATCAAAGGTTTTCCTTAATCTAAATTGCAGTAATAGAAATTTTGTAGCTTTTAAGAAATTCAATTTTACATTTTTTTCTCGATTACTTCTAAAAAATAATTTACAATCGGTCAGAAATATAAATAAACTGCTTTTTAGTTTGTTTCAAAAACACACATTATAATGAATGGCGGCTATTGTATTCGAATAGTTAAATCGAACTTTCCGCTGTTTGTGTGTCATCTCCTGTGATGTTGTGTAACAATAATTTGCATTTACGTATATTTTGATATTGATTTATTTCGTTCTTGGTTTAGGTGTACAAGGTAACCGAAAAACGAAAGGAAGACCAGATTAAAGTGGATACACAGATTTTAAAAGTGATTCACGAACATCCCGACAAGAAGTTGATGTTCCGTTATTTGGCAAATCAATTTTGTTTGCGTAACAAGATGTACCCACACAAGATGCGATTCTAAATGTGGTCTTTGTTTGAATAATAAATAAACTAAGACTTAGAAACTGGTTTTCTTCTTTATTTTTTATGTTTGAATATGTGCAGCATGCTGTCGAAATACTATTTTATTTTTTAGTTTTGTTACTGATAATTGCTAAAATGAAAATATCAGATAAATGAAGCTGGGGTAAATGTGTAATATGCATTGCCCTCCCTTGTTATAAATTTGCGTTATAAGCAATGGTTTGTGAGATATTAAGCCTACATTATTCTGATGCCACATTTTTTTTTAATATGATGTAAAGAGGAATTTCCACGAAAAACCATACTCATGTGTGGCAATAGCTCTTTATTATTAGTTTTTAATTTATGCCAACGATATTGTATTCATTAGATGTTACGATTACACTGCTTAATAAATTATCCCCTTTACGAATTTAAAATAAACTTAATTTCTGCAATCCATGTGCAAAATTCACAAATTAACCAAATAAAAATACTTGGCAGCTATAAATTTTTTATAATACCATTTTAATTGAACAAAGTATGACAATTACTTAACCAATTTTACTTATGTTGATAAATTTCATTATAAAAAATTATGAAATGGAAAAAAAAACTTTTCAGTTGCAACATAAGTGATGGGACACGTACTGTCCAAAATATACATGCAAAATACTGTATATGTAGGACCACCATTATGTTTGGTGACTTCTGCCAATCTTCTTGGCATGGAATTCACTCGTCATTTTATCTTTTTTGAGTAGAATTTTAACAATTCATCCAATAGCACTCTTTTGAGGTCTTTTGATAGATTGCGTGAGATTGCTGAAGTTATTGGAGTAAGTCAATCGACTATTCAAAATATAGTAGAAACGTTTCACAAACAGTAACCAAGTTAAAAATTAATCTAGAAGTGGTCCCAAACGAAAGATTAGTGAGTGGGCTGTGATCAAGGTTGTGAAGAAATATCCATTTACAACTGATTCGAATGAATCCACAATAGTCCAGGAAATTGATAGAATAACTCAACATCCTAAAAACTGTTGCAGAGTTCTTCATAGAAATGATTTTCATAGCCAAACTCAAGAAAGAAAACCGCTTATTAGCAACACAAATCTAACAAGATGGTTAGACTTTGCAAATAAACCCCTAAATCAGCCACAGAAATTCTGAACTTCTGTATTATTTACAGATGAAAGCATATATATTTAATATTTTTGGAAGTGTTGGCAAAGAAAAGGTTTGAAGGAAATGTTGCACAGCTTTGAGAACCAAACATCTAATACCAACTGTAAAGCATGGTGGAGAGAGCATTGTTGTTAGGGGCTAGATGTCAGAATCTGGTGGTCAATTTAGTTTTGATGACATGTACAAATGTAAATATGTGGGCAAACTAAAATAGAATTTGGTACCAATTAAGTATTGCAAAATTGGGGTTAGGTACATGGTAGATATTTCAACTGGACAATGACACCAAGCAAACATCACACTTAGCGAAAGAATTGATGCTATATATAACGTTCCAATTAAACTTCATTCACCAACACTGAGTCTTGACTTTAAAAAAAAGAACTTTTATGGGAAACGTAGTGATTACATGTACGCTACTTAACTATTTAGTATGATTACACTGTAATCGTACTCATGAGTACAATTTGCCATCACTGTTTTACAGTAGGGGAGAGTGGGTAGGAATGGGACTTTGCAAATAATTAAAAATTAAAAAGTGTAAAAAATTGACACTCGTTTGCCTACATGCATGGCACTCGCGTTTCCGCTTTTTTTTTAATGTAAATTGGTGGTCTTCTGATGAAACACAATAAATAACATGGGAAAGACAAGTGTGATTTCACTACCAAAAAATACGTTTTTACTTCCAATATTAAACTCTTCTAAAAGTATTGTTTATAGAGGAAACGTTTTCAAATTAAGTACATTAATATCAGTTAGGATGGTTATGATGTTATTAGATGTTTCACACCAATCTGCCCGGTCCTTTTAATCTTATAGTGTGTTTAAGATACCTATAGTTGCAGGAGGATTGGGACAAAATAGTGCAGGAGGAATGAGACATCTTTGTTGCTGGAATTCAATGCATTTTTGCTTTTAGAACTTTAGCATGTGCGGGAGTTGCCAAGAAAAATAATGTGGGTATGCACTCGAATAAGCTGAAATGTATTTTTTTGCAAATAAAGGAGAATACTGTGAGTTTTAAATTTACTGAAAAAGAATTAAGTGAAGGAAAATCAAAATTGTGGGAAATCTACACATTTTTGCATGATGTTAGTTAATTTTTAATAGCTCGTTATTTTCTTCAAAAAATCTTGCTGAAAGGTAAAGTGTGTTCCTACTATTGTAAATAAATAATAAAAAATAATAATTTAGTGTGGTAAAATCCTTTGTAATTTCGTTTTAAAAAGTGTCCCAATCCTTCTGCAGTGCATCCCATTCCACCTGCGTGCAGGAGGAATGGGGCAATATGGAGAGTAGTTTACTTTCAATTATTTTTCTTATTTTACTGACAAGAAAATATTTTTAGGACTGTGCAGAATATTCCCAATAGCATAAAGTAAATTTGTGAATACAATTTGTTACGTTTTATGGTTTGTGAATCATTTTAAAAACAAAAAAGTGAAAAATGGCCCATTCCTACCCACTCACTCCTACTATTTCAAAAAGAACCTAGCAAAATAATGCAAAAGTGTGAAATTTAGACCAGTCGATATTCCATCTCACCTTTTGACTAAGTTACAACTTAAATTTCACTGCATTGCTTAATTTTGGTAGGCTTTCAAGTGCTATGATCCATAATTAAAAATCTAATCACCGTGATTGGATTGAGGTGATTTTTAATTATGGATAATAGGGCCTAAAAACCTACCAAAATCAAGACAAGTAATTAATGCAATGAAATTTAGTTTGAAATTTAGTCGAGGCTTCAGATAACGTGAACATTTCGTAAAAATACAACTTTATACAGAAAACGTCGCTGGTTATATATGATGGAAATGATTCATTTCTTTGCTTTCAGATGAAATTTTTCAAATATTTTTAAATTTGGCGCCTCTACACTTGTAGGATGGGCGCGTTCAGGGACACTACCCGGGAAGTGACCACTTCCCTGAACGCTCTGGGAAGTCCCCGGTTCTTCCCGGGATCCGTTTTTCTTCCCACAAAAAATCGCCGATCACTTCAAAATGGCGGATTACAAAACGGCTTCACAAAAAGTGTATGGGATAATTTGTATGGGCCAAGCAGACGAATTATCAATTAATATCATCTGGGCGAGGAAACTGCTTTTACTGCATTACTAAGGTAAGAAAGTTTTTTTCAACGTGATTTATACATTTTCATAAGTATTTAGCTTTCACCAAGTAATTATAAAAATCTTTTTTCTATTTAAAAGGAAGGGAGCCGACCATTTCGACATGGTTTGTCCTTGTTGCCACAAACTGAGTGTTTCAACATTATTGTGATTTATACAACATGAATGAATTCCTATAAATTAATTTCATTTAATTAATTTATAGCAAATGGAATCATCTGATAATTATGAAGTATCCTATTCTATGGGATCGCTCATGTATACAGTGCGTGCAAGTGAGCAAGTGCATAATCAGATGCAAAAAGGTATGCTGAATGTACTTAGGAGTTTTTGTTCTTTCTGCAAATATGGTCTTTGCATCAACAGTTCATTTGATCTTATGTTAAATATATATATTTATGGAATAGTGTTGGCATTTTGTATGAGTCCACGTACAGACTGTATAATGATGTTGAAGTTGTTTTCTCGCCCTTTTTTGTAGGCATTTCACAAGAAAACTTCTTATGGAATTCCAAAACAATCACGTTGCTTTTGGAGGGATACAAGAGCCGCATTGCCAAGTTCAGGGATCCTTCGATAAAGAGGAAACTTCTTTGGGAAGAAATAGTAGCACTTTTTCTAAATTGTGGGTACAATGTGGATGTTGAACTCGTATCAACAAAATTTCGAAATTTAAAGAGAACCTTCATAAAGATCCGAGACAACAACAAGACAACAACAACTGGCAGAGGAAAAGTTAAATGGGAGTTTTATGATTTTTTTGTGGACATCTTTGAGGATGACAGAACTGATGTGTTGGGACCAACAGTTTCTTCGATGGAAGATCCAGAAATTCTACTAGCATCATCACAAAGCTCATGTGACTCTCCAACAGCTTCATGCAGTGGTTCGCCTGCTTTTTTGAATGAGGGTGTAGCGAGGAAACGTTCAGCGGCCATCTCCCCTAAAACCGAGTTGAGAAGACTTAGAGCAAGACGCATGGAAGTAGAACGTGACCGGGTGAAAGTAATAAAGGAAATGGTCAATGAAATCAAAGGAATTAAAAAAGAAATGAAGAGGAAAAATGAGCTGCTTGAGATGCTTGTCAAAAACATGACAAAGTGAGGTAATTAAATTTCCTATTATAGTCAAAATGCCATTTATTTTCAGCTTAAATCTTTTTCTTGCACAAATAAAAGTAACCATTACAATCCTGCATTTTGGAAATTAACGATGTGTTCTCGTTTTTCAGCCCCTCGCACAATCAGGACCACCAACACCGTCATCAGAATCATCATCAACATCCTCGTTATTGGTTTGGAACTTATTGGTTTTTAAAAACCTACTAATGTTATCTTCACATTGCTTGACTTCTAAATAAAGATGGAAAAGAAACAATATCAAATGCAGTATTATTTAATGTGAACATTAATCTATGAAATGGAAACAGAATTACAGTTTCTACCGGGTTCGAAACTAAAAAATTCATTATTATCGTGGATAATGGACAAAAACATGAGATTTAAAATTGAAGCACTTAAATGTATTGCATAAATGTATTGCATAAAAATTCAAAGTCTTTTTTGAAGTAATGTATAATTGCAAAAGAATTTTTCTACACTGAATGATTCATGTTAAAAAATGAATGGTATTATCATTTTTTAACTTGAAGATTATATTTTAAAAGAATACATACAATTAATTTTAAAACAATAAAGATACCTATTGTAAGTGGATATTGATTGAGACTGACCACCAAGAAAGTGCAGTGGAGGTGCTCTGATTTCCAAATGAAGAAACTGAGATGGACGATTCAGACCGTGTATCATCATTTAGTGACAATCCTGAACAATATAAAAAAGGTAGATTAGGTGCTATACCATCTGGAATAATTAAATTCCCTACATATATACGTTCATAAAGAATTTATGACTTATTAAAAGTGGAAACTTTTTAAGCGCGTTCTACAATAGATGCACAGGAATGCAACAAAGAATTTAAATTGATTTTATGGAGCTCCTGCCCCACGAATAACTTTTTTAAAAAACAACTTACCACCAAGGCTTGGAAATTCGTCATCCTTTAGCTGAAACCCTTGCTGGGACGTTGATAATCTGGAATTGGCTGCATCGGCAAAAGCTGTGGGAACAATTAATCGTTCATAAATGGAAGTACATTAATACTGAAACAATGTGGCTAACATTCAGTTGCAACAGATAAGTCAATGAACGTTATGAACGGTTTTGAAACCTAAAAGTAAGATAGATCCTTCCGGGCTCGCAATGGTTTTGTTCCAGAAGAACCAGCTACAAGTGCTGGGGATGAAGAAACACTAGGCGAGCAAAACTCTGGTGCAGCAGTAGGAACGCAAACCTGAATTCCATCATTCCAAAAAAAAATAATAATTACCTTGCATAGTCTTCTTCCTCGTTGAATCTGGACCTAACATTTTTCATAATCGAATTTACTTCCGTTTGACAAAGTGAATAATAGTGCTTAAATAAAACCAAAATGCCATATATTCTCAGCTTACATTTACTGCATTTACTAAGTTTACAATGTGATCTCGTTTTTCAGCCCCTTGCAAAAGGTGTACATTGGCTTCATTCGCGCAATCAGGGCCACCAACAACGTCATCATCATCATCATCATCATCAACATCATCGTTATCTACACTTGCAGCCTCTTCATCATAACCTCCTTCTCTAATAACTATGTTGTGAAGCACACATGCTGACATGATGACATTACAAGCAAACTCGACATTACTGATATCGAGATATTTCAATCTCCGAAAACGCCATTTTAAAAATGCAAAGGAACGTTTAATTATTAACCTTATTGAACTGAGTTTGAAATTGAATCTAATTTTCTGCGGTGTTAAGTGGCCATTTTTTCGAAATGGGGTTATTAGAAATGGTGATAGAGGGTAAGCTGCATCCCCAATGAGATGCATGGCTGGCCCAATTAGATTTTGGTCATTTGAAAGTTTCTTGTATATAGGGCTATTACGGAATACTTTTGCATCATGACAACGACCAGGCATTCCTACAAACACATCGCGGAAAATAGCTTTTTCATCACACACACACTGGACAATTAGTGAATGGAAACTTTTCCTGTTGTAATAGTCGACAGCATTGTGTTGTGGTTGTTTGATTGGGATGTGGCAACCATCTATGGCACCAATAACACCAGGTATACCTCCAGAACGCTCTTCAAAGACCTTTGAAAAGGAGAGTTGATTAAAAATACAAAACATCACATCACAAAAACGAGTCATGGTTAAAGTATAAGGCACAAACAATTTGAAAATGTGAAATGACATCTTTCTAAGCTATAAATAGTTAAACTTTACAAACTCACTTGGCTTATTGATGTTAGCTCGAATACACTTGGGAAGACAATCTCTGTACGTCTAAGATTGGCTACAGCTGTCACAACTTCTGTGAAAATGTTGTGACATGTGCTTTTAGATATGCCAAAGCGGTCACCTACTGCCAGGAAACTTTCTTGTTTTGACAATAACCAAATTGTTATTAACATTTTCTTCTCCAATGGCACATTACCAGGGGGTCCAATGTCATTCTGAATAGTCTCAACAAGCATCTGTGATAAAGAATTACACAAGAAGATACACCTAATGTTATAAGAACAGTCTGATTTGTGTCTATAATAAAATGCATACATGTTAAATATTCGGTTTCACCTGAACTGTACTTCGTTTCATTCCGAAGTGGCCTTTAAAATCCTCCATGCTGTACAGTGGGATTGTATCTTCGTAATAGCTATCATTTTTAGGAACCCTTCTTCTTTTCTTAGGAATTACATCTTCAGTAACTCCTATATCATTCACAATGAAGCCACATACGTTCATAACTACATTCACAATTTCCGCATCATCATCAAAAAACTCCAATAAAGCTGCTGCTTCCATTTCGACCTCCAGCAGACGATATGCAGTCGAAAGTCCCGGTAGGGTGCCCACACCGTTCAAAGACATTATATACGCAGAGTGGCACCATGTGTTCTATAGGTTCAATTTGTAGGCCAACGGTTGAGTTTTACTAACAGCGCCCTCTGTAGTCAGTGTTGGGCGCGGGTAAAGGCAAGTGGCGCCCCCTGCCGTGAGAACTGCGGCGTAGAGCGCTGACGTCATTTCACTCGTAGAGACGCTGTCGGCCATCTTGTCAATGGGGAAGAAGGAGTAGCTGTTGTGCTTCGCTCGAAAATCATCGATAATCTTCGACATCCGAATCTCACTTGCTTCAGTATACCGACATTTAGGACCAGGAACGTTGCAACTCATGGCTGAAACCGATAAATTGAACATCGACAGCATTATAGCGCGGCTTTTAGAAGGTAAAAAATGCACTAGTTTTTGTTGACCGAGGTCATATAAGGTAGCCGAGGGAAAAAAGTCGTTGGAAGGGAAATTTGGATTCACGTACAATGGCTTGAAAATTCACTGTTTTTTGATCTACGAGGAAATGTTATTTTCTTAGCGTTATTTCGAGCAGAAAACCAACGTTTTCCTAATAGATTTGACGAACGGAGGGGACTCCGAACTGTGATGTCAATATTTTCGTTTTGCACTAGAGACGTAGTCAATGTTCGAAGGCAACCGGTTTGAATTTCTGAAGCCTCCCTTCCGCCGTCTTCAAACCTGTTCGAGACTAGTTTCTTAATTTTGTAGTTCAGGGAGTTCTAATCTAATTCACGTGAATCGAAAATTTAGTATTATGGAATTTAGTACCCGGGTTTTCAGCTCCATTGGAATTTTCGTACTCCCAACATTCCACTCTACAGGGTGGCGTCAAAAGTTGGAGACGTACTTAAGCCTACTTGCTCCAAGGTTTATCCGATGAGGTTGCTGGTGGGATGCGTCACTAAATTGACGTTAATTTCATAAGCAACTAGTGGAAATAATCGTTAGAATAATTCAGTATGCTCGTAAAACCCTAGAAATTCAATTAATTCATCGTTAAATGTTTGTTCTCCCCCTCCCCCCTCAAATAATGCTGATGACTAGTCAGGTAGGTAAGCCAGAAATAACTGTTAATTGTAATGGATTTTTCAAATCATGTGTAGCCAAAAATCAATCATTATCAGTATACTAGATAGCTGGTTTGCCGATGTCTTTAGAACTTGTAACATCCAAACTGTAAGTGAAATGTTGGAAGTAAAGCTTCATCATTTGGCGAGTCTAGTTTACAGATTGTGGCATCCACAAGTTGCTACATATTCATGCAAAACATGAGTACAGGTGATATCATGATGATATAGTTGCTACATTATGAGATCTCCTGATTCAATGGGCGTTGTTGTGTCCATGGTCTGTGATGATGAGAAATTCGAAACATCAATAATTATAACAGAATGTACTAATGTCAACATTTGTTTTAGCGTGGGAATGTTTACAGTTGTTTTCAAAGGAAATTATGGCAGATTTAATTTTCCAGAATTGCTTCAAATCTCTGAAAATTGATGTTCCAAAGCTCAATTCAGGGTCCAAATATCAACCACTATAACGAGGATTCTGTTCCACATATGTTCTTATTTCATCATAGTGTCACGTCACATAACGCCCTTTACCCCTGCAACCAACATCCATATATACTAAGTTGTGATCAGTTTGCAATTCAATATCACCGAAGCATGTTTTGGCAAATTTCATCTAGTGTCTAAAATTTGAGACATTTAATATACATTTTCATCCACTTAGGTCAGGTTCAACTTTTGGTAGCTATCCTAGAAAGAATGCTGAAGCCATAGTTTATGGAGTACAAGCCCAAGAACACAGTCTTTTACTTTATCTGCTGGAAATCTTTGAATTATCAACAAAGGGAGAAATGCAAAGTTCCATCATATGATGAAAATCTTTGAATTATCATCTTTTGAATTATAAGTGCAAAGTTCCATGATATGAAGCTGCGTCTCAATTTTATTTAAAGTTGCAATTCAGTTCAAAATGGCATCCTTGTCCATTGCCAATTTGAACAGTGCCAAAAAGGGACTACAAATAAGTGGAACTGTTTAATCGCAGTTGTAAAGCACCCAAATGTAAATATCGACTGTCTTTTTAAAGGGTAGTTTTTGTAAGGACACTTCACTGATTTAGTCAAATTTAGAGATTTTTTGCTCAACTGCCATTAAGACCTTCATAATCTTGGCACCAGTATATTGTCAGTCTGCAAAGCTTAAACATTTGATCTAGTTTGACATTCTGGTCCACTTGAATTGCATAAGTCTGTGAGTCCCGTTTTGTGCCTCATGCAGATTCCGACCAGTATTTTTGGCAGAATTGCAACAGGGTTTTCCCCTAGTTTCCTATGTTCTGCTGGGGAATCTGAATGTACAAGGTCAGCATGTCATAAAATTCAGTATTGCATTTGCTTTTTAAATTTAAGGCGTTTCTCGGTATTTCATGCCAATAGAAACAAAAAAATGTTTAAAAATTTGTTTTTCAATGGAGGTTCCCAACGTTGCCAATTACACAAAATGAATTGCAGAGATAATTGTCACACACCTTTTTTTTAACAGAGCAGTTATTTAATTCAGGAATTTTTGAAATTTGGAGCTAATAGAATTGTTGTTAAAGTGGCGCATTTTTACAATGCATTATATTAAGCAAAAGACTAATAAGAGACTAACAAATATTTACTTTCGTGTATAGGGTTTCGCAAAAAAATTGAGCTATAAAATGTCTGCGATAATATTCATATTGGCTAACTAATTGTAGATCCTTTTTTGAAATACTAGTGGTGTTTGTGCAATTTGCAAAGTGTTATGGGTTTCCCAGCATGAATTACTTTGAATTGAAACTTTGTGACTTCCCTATACCAGAGGTTAGCCAACTTTCTGTTTGGAAAAGGACCTGGTTTTGATGACCTAATCATGTACATTAGAACCCTGTTAATGAGTTTATCAAAGGGCTGGAGATTTAGAAACTTCTTAAGTGAGAATACGTATTAAACGGGGTAATTTTGCAACCCTGCCAAAAATGAACTTAAGAAAAACTCAACTTTTGAAGTAAACTGCGGAAAAACTGCAGTTTGGACGAAATCTATGCAAAAAAACTGAACAAAAACTTAAGAATAACTTGTTTTTTTTTTCAAGTTTTTCTCAAGTTCATTTTTGGCAGGGTGGTACTTTAGAATTTATGGAAATAACACTTAATTCGTGTTATGAACTTCATCTTTTAAGATTACATCAAGAATCTCTCAATTGAGAAATTATTTGTTATCTTTATTTTCAGAACCGCATGGTCCAAGATCATTCAAAATCTGTTCAAAGTTGACCAAATTCACTTGGATGCAGAGCACATGATAAAACATCACAAGATATGATATCCAATCGTACAATAATTATTCCAAAATACATGCACGGTACACTCTAAATACAAAATGGTGCTTTGAAAAACCAAAAAAACGTGTTTAGACTTGTCGCAAATACTACACCTTTAAATGAGCATTGATAAAGGAGCTTGATAAAACGTCAAGCTCCTTTAAAGGTTTTTTGTGAAACCTTCTATATGGTGCTGATTAAGACCCCTAAAATTTATTAAGGCAGTGCACAAGCTAAATTCAAGCCCTATACCTGCCATGTATTTTTTTCAAACACAGAATTCGAAAGAATGCATATATTTTACAATGCATTTCCGAAATTTAATATTAAATAGAGTATGAACTAACATGTAGAAAAGGTATTTGTTATCTGAATGTTTTCAGCAAAAAACCTAAAAAAAATTTGATTTTTCGGGTTTTAGTGATGAATCGTAAGACACGTGCTGCCTCCTCAAATCAAAATGATGAACTTCACACGTCTTGAAAAACATTTTTTTTGTTGAAAAAAACACTTCAGAGTAATTTTTTTTAATTGCTCTATTTGGTACATTTAATATGGTTGAGCATGATACAATTTTTTTATTGTGTATAGTTGTATTACTTTGCCCAAATCTGTGTTGAAAAAAAATACATGGCAGGTATAGACTTAAGTTTAGCCCCGCCTTAAATTATACCTTGTGCTTTTCTCAGTCCGTTTTCATTTGTGAAGCAATTGAATTCTTGGGACCATGAGATTTTGTTTTGCTGTAGTTTGCCACAAGGCTATTTATTTGTACACAAAAATCCCACTCTAACATTTATTGCACTATGAAGTATGCGTAAATACTGTATATGCAGCATTGCTCGACTTTTAGCTTTTTTGTTTTTTACAATAAATCGATTTGATGGTTGGTAAATATAATGGTGGTGTTTTGTTGGTTATTTATGGCCAGTTTTTGCGTCAGCTGTTGTCTTCACAGGTTGCGATCTCTCGGATAAGCGGACAGTGGCACTGTTGGCTTAACAATTTCCTTTTCGTTAGATGGACGATTGAAACTATTTTTATGCATGATCAAAAGTGCTTGAAACATTCATGGCGGCTTAGGAAATTCATCCAAGATGTTGTTACCTAAGGACCTCCTTTTACAGTAGCTTTCTCTGACCTTTATTCGTTGCCTTGGCAATTTTGTTTTTCAAATCTGAGTTTATTTCCAGGGCTTTTTTGCCATATTTGAATAGATGTTCAATTTGTTTGCAATGTAGGTGCAACAGTTGATGATCAGGATTTGAATGAAGGCATTACCTGCGTTTGTTCATTGCATATTTCCACTCGATTATCTGGGGGAGGTTGGGAAACTGAAGCACCCCCAGATAGTCCACAAAGAGAAGAAACTAAAATATGACCTAGATGGAAATAACAAGTACGAAAATACATTGTACAGGGTGATAAAATTCAAATCGAACATTTGCAATCTGCTCTAATCTTTTAGAAAAATATTAATCGACTCTTTAATAGGGATTGCAACCCTGTCCTTTTCAATGGGTAAATTTGCAACGACACTCGCAACCAAAAAATAAGAGATTAAATAAAAGTAAAAATTGATTAAAATAGCTTGATAAATCAGCAAGGTCATTCGCTCATCATTTTTCACTTTAAAACAGCTTTTTTTAAATTAATAAACAAGTTTGAAAAATGTCCATTATTTTGCACACGGTTGCAGCATGATATAGGCAAGTTGCGAGTGCAAAAATTTAAATAATTTAAATTTTAAAAAATCTACTATTTTAAAGTGAAAAACGACAAGCGAATGACCTTGCTGATTTATCAAGCAATTTTAAACAATTTTTATTTTTATTTAATCTTTTTGTTTGGCTGTGAGTGTCGTTGCAAATTTACCCATTGAAAGGGATAGTGTTTCAATCCCCCTTAAGAAAAATATGGGGTAAATGGACTGGGAAGGGTTTTTGGAAATTTAAGAAATGGACCTTGATATTTGCTTGGATTTTTCCTACATTTACATGACAATGCAAACAGTGCTGTGTGACATTTATTGCAATCACAATGTGTCCAGTCACCTTGGAAATGAAATGTGGGATTTTGCTTGAAATTCGTACTAAGCACTATAGAAAGTCTTGGAAACATTTCAAACTTTCTAAAGTCTCGAAAACATTTCAAACTTTCTAAAGCCTAGTAAACATTTAGCTAAAAATGTGTTGTTGGGATCCCCAAAAAATGTGCTTTGGAAAAAAAAAATAGTAGTAATTAGTTGTTGGAGGGAGTCCTTGAAATCCCTTAATATTTTAGAGTAAATTTACTGGATGGACATCCTGAATTAATTTGACTATTGGCGTCATCTGATGATATGTGGATATGATCAGACTGCTTAAGTTGTGTGAGTGGTTTACATAATTCAATGTTTTATTGGTTGCAATACCTGCAGGTTTATGCCTTTGCTCATTAGCAATTTGAACCTAGGTCTTTTTTAATTGCATCGTGTTGCAACTGGTGTAGCTGTTGCATCAGCTAATTGTGGTAGATTTTGCTGCGCGTGCAAGATATCCGTATTAAAAGCCTAATTGAGCCAGTTTTAACTCACACCATCTCTAGACTTTTTGCTGAAATTGAAAGCTGCTCGGGTGATGCAGAACATCAAGGGCGAAACACGGTCAGTGGAAAATGCCAAGTACGTGTCAAATCGTGAGACTTGCCATGACAACAGGACCACTTCTCTATAATTTGGTATAACGGCTGTGACTGAAAATGCCCCATTGAAACCAGCTTGAGACATTCCAAACTGGACAAAATGATGACAATCCCATAGTATCCGTTTTTAATAGTATTCAGTTAACTTAGTTAAATATCAGGAATATACAAAGTCATGGTCAACTTTTGAATCTGGGCCCTATTCCACAAAAGTATGGATTGTACTTGTAGGGGTTGTTGTTGTTGTGTTGTGCAGGGTCTCCACCAAGAGTATCATTGAGTATGAGTTAGAAAACCAAAACAAAAAACACAAACCGAAAACCATGATTTCA
>JAQGBW010000777.1:0-34113 GCA_034698625.1 Julus scanicus | reverse complement strand
CTACAGTGGATATCACCAACTTTTTGAGCCTAAGCTTAAATAATTTAAACCTGACTTCTGGACTAAATATTTCTTAGTGATCAACTTAGTCTGGGTTGGATCTCTCTATTTGTTCCTAATCTGCAGTTTAAACACCTTTAGGCCTCAGTTTATATTTTAAGCCATGATGGATATCCCCACTGTCAGTATTTTAAATATTAATTTGCTCTGAACATAAAATTTTACCTCAGTACTGTTGTACTTTGGTACTCGATTTGAGTTGTGTAGCATTATAGTATGACTATCCTATGCAATTTTTATTTATAATCTTCAATACAATGCATATATCTGGCTTACTTAAAATTAATAATCAATGCTAAGTTACAAAATTAAAAATATTAATTTTGATCAAAACTAAATTTAATCGAAAATATCTAAGTTTGAATTTAAAATGTGTTATACATTTGATTTGCTTACTTTAGGGTTCCAAAAAAAAAAAAAATATATATATATATATACGTATATTTGAAACATGCTATAGGGTTCTGTCGGGGTTAGAAGTTTGAAGAACAATAATTACAAGTATTACATCTTATTAGGTCCCTTTGAACTTTGACCAAGGCTCAAGACCAGACTATGTATACCATGAAATCTCTCGTTGTTATTATTTTTTTTTCATTTTTTTCCCCATCTTCCCTGCGTATACTACATAAAAATATCCTAATGTTGATCCTGGCCTGCATCTGTACTTCATGGATTTGCTGAACTGACAGACAGAGGTGTGCTGTACTGTGTTATGCTATAATTTAAACCACTCAACCATCGGGTGTATTGTATGATAACAACCAGATGTTTATTCTCTCCACACTATATCAGTATATAAATTCACCGAGAAGAAATGGGTTTTCGTAAACATGCTAGAAACCACATATACAGTGCATTATAAACCCATGATTATCCATCAACATACCATGATTTAAACTTTCGTTAAAATCCAACAGTCTTAATCGTAAAATTAACCGACACTCTATTAAATTTCTAAATGTAAATCGAACTTTTTTCACGAATGGCATTTGTTTAAAAGTCTGGAGTAAGCGAATCCAGGTTTAAAGTGATTTGGGAGATGGTAATTGTATTATCCAGGCGACTTGTGAGTTCAAATGGAATTATATCTTAAAAGCCAATGTTAAGAATAGAATAAACCTTTGAGTTGGTGGCTACACGTGTTAGCTAAAGACTTTATTTTGCAATAACAATTGATTTTCTCTTTTATTGACCATGCATGGAATTACCATTTGGTTTCTATACAAGTTTGATTAGTCGTGCAGTCTGTTTTGACCCTGTATAACTATACATTCAAATTGGGACTATGTATTTTCTAAAATTGCAATGAAAGTTTCATGAATTTTAGAATATTGATGAAATTGAAAAATAAATTTTATGTAATTTTCCCGCATGTTTTGAAAAACTGAAAAGGATTCACCCCTACACACCTGAGTCTTAAAAAAAGGGCGATCTACAACACAGGCGGTAACAACCCATAGCTATTTTTGACAAAAGTAAGAATACAAACGAAGAACTCGTCCTGCAATACAATGTAGGGGGGGACCTTGTAGGTGAGCTCCTATATAACAAAGAAACAAAACGAAGACGACCCACATTGAAATGAGTAGGGAGTATAAATCAATCAGGTGCAAGGTGTGATGGATTGGCCCTCAGGTGGAAATGAATGGAGTCAAGAAAATTGTGGAGAATCACGGGGATAATGATGAAGGGGTGGACACACGGGAGCAGTACGTTTAAGGGCCTTTCTAAAACGCCCAAAAGTCAAGGGTCATTGAATCTCGCAAGTAATGCTGTACAGTAATGGTATTATCTCATGCACGCACCTGCTAACTATTTTTAAAAGTAGGATTTTCTGGTAAACGCGCGTTTGGCTGAGGACCTTTAAGTGAAACTTAAGTACAGTCCACCTAAATGGACGTTGAAGATCGAACTTTAGGTTCTGATGTATGGCTGGATTATTGTCCTGGATTTTTGTTTCTACGTGTATTTTATGAAAGTGGAAATCATCACGTGTGAAAAAAAAAAAAAAAAAACGAAACACCACGACATAATATTAACAATATACAAACAATATATAAACGTAATATTTGTATCAATATTTAGGAAACTATATAATGTACATTTTTATTTTCAAAACATCAAAACTGTTACTTAAAAGTTGATTTAGGGATTGTCACATCAGTTACACCAGTACAGATTTTATCATGCATGTTTTTTTCTGGTAACTATAGAAATATAGATCTGAATGTAAAATTGTTTAATTTATATTAATATTCAATTTATCATTGCAGTCGTTATGATAAATGATGCAATGGAACTGGCCCAAGTCATGGAATGGATTTCGTCCTGGATGAAAACTGATAAAAATCGGCTGAAATGTGCATGTGCACGTGCGTTCTCTGCATGATCTCGTGAGGATTAAGAGAGCACATGCGAGTAAATTCTATCCGAATCAGATCCAAAAATGGCCACACAACTTCGGTATTTTCCCGCCTTGTAAATCAAATGGGTTGCTCCATTTAAGTTAAATCCATTTTCCAAAAGCGCTTTAGCTAAGATTCATTTTCTCGGTAGATTTCAATGCTCTTCAGAGGTCATAGAAAATCTAAAGACCCTGAATGCACTAGAAAAAATCAGTAGAATAAAAATTATGGCGCTTTTACTAAAGACCTGACAAAACCAAACGCAAAATTAAACATAATAACTCACAAATAACACCAACCAAGAAAATGAAATAAAAATGTAATCTTAATTGAATATTTTTCTACGATTAAATTTTCTTTTGACCTCATTTCTGAGTTTTAGTAGAAATTGGACATATACATGACGGAATTCGTCTGCAATTTTTCAAATTCTACCTACAGGACTCCGTAGTTATATGATTCCATTTTGGAAATGTGTTTTGAATTTTGACATTTGCATGTGACTTTGTTCGAACTTAGTTTTTTAATCGAAGTTTGCAATGTTTTGAAATATATGATTACTTCACCTCACTATGAAAAAATTCTTTAAATTTGGATCTAACAAGAAAAAACCAGGTGATGTTCCAGGACTTCCTAGTCCTCATCGAAGAAGTTTGGTATCCCTTGGTTCAACGGTATCAAGTTCAGGATCTCAGGATCTTGGACGGGCCTCATTTTCATCGAATACAGATGGAATTAAAGGTTATCAGATTGATGTTACCAGAGATAAGAACTTCACAAAACTCCATAAAGCATGTTGGGCAGGAGATCTCGACAACGTGAAAAAACAATTAAAAAAGATCGACATTAACCAAGTTGATTCTGAATCCAGGTATAATACTTTTCAAAGTTCTTGCTAGCTTAAGTACATGTTAATTTATACTGCCTCATTTTTTCAACTAGAACACCCCTACATTTGGCTTCTGCAAGGGCACATAAGGATGTCATTTGGTTTCTTTTGGGCTCTAAAGCCAAACCAAATCTTCCCGACAGTGACGGCAACACCCCTTTACTTAAAGCTGTGCAGTATGGACATGCCGATATTGTTCAGTTTTTGTTAGAAAGAGGTGCAGATCCCAAATCCTCTGATCTCAATGGGAATTCTGGGCTTCACCATGTAGCCTGTAACGGGCATCAAGATATAGCATTTTCTCTCATTCAAAAGGGCGCTGATATCAACGCAAAAAACGAAGTAAGTTGCACTTATGCACGTTCGTCTGTTTAACGTTGGCTACACACCTTCAATGACTGCTATTGTTTCAGGAAGTCTGACAATGGGTTGTCAATGCTCGTACAAATTTCCCATTTTTGTTGTTTAGTTTTTTGTGTGATCCGCAACCACTTTATTTCGCTTTTTGTAGGATGGTACGACACCATTGATGATTGCCACAATACACCGTCAATTAGATATGACAGAGCTGCTACTACGTCATGGCGCATCTGTTAATATTTCAGATAAGGAGAAAAAGTTAGTTTCCATTATTTATGTTTATGCGATTGGCCAATTATGTAAACCATCCCAATTCTTTCCAAATCATTTCAGAACGAGCCTTATGTTTGCTTGTGTGGACGGATACGATGAATTTGTTCAGATATTTATGCAGCATGGGGTTGATGTAAATGCTGAAAATAATGCAGGTCATACTGCTGAAGATATGGCAAGATTATCTGGCCATGATGAATGTGTAAGCGCATTAAGTAATGCTAGACTGCATCATAATTCTGCTCAGAAAAATGAACGGGAACGTCAGATGGATAATAGCATTTTGCTTACTAAACGATCAAGTGGTACGTTATTGAATTTAAATTACATGTACGGCATTGTTATAAGTTATTTTACATATACAGAAATATTATATTTTCAGATATAAATTTCACTTCGGAAAGTGATGAGCAAAGTAGGGCTTCTCAAGTGGATCTAAATGCAGATTTTAATGACAGTGATTTGGATTCTTGGAATGATAATGCCAGTGATGCTTCCATGAAAAATGTAAGTTTAATATGTCGCGTTTCTTTAAATGTTTTAATTGAAATCAAAGTTTAATGCTGGAAATTAATATGTTCATGCTTTCAAAGGTAATTGCTAGTAATGAGGTTAGTTATGATATTTTATAGTATCCAATTGTATCACAATTTTATTTTATATTGCATCTCTCATCTTCTGTTAACTGACAAATTTATGAGTTGAATCTGTTCCATGAATTATAAACTGAAGGATTTTAATTTTTCATATAAATTTGCAGGATCACGGGGTTAGTGTTGACCTGTCTAAGTTTTTAACAAACAACGCAGATTTATCTCATAGTGATTCTTCTGGTAGTTATGCACATTATTAATTTTTATAAGGATCACTGAACCAGTTATTGTAACTAAAGTAACGAGTCAATACTTCATTCTTAAATAGATATGAATCTGGATGTTGACCGTCATGAAGCTCCAAAAATATTGCAAGATATGAAAGATGTACAGAAAAACATGGATGAGGACAAAAATGAGTATGCTGAAACTCAAATAAGGGAAGAAGCTGAAGGCATGGCTGCTAAAGTAAGTTTTAATTATGTAATTAAAGGTAATTAAAACATACCTGATGCTTTTTCATCATGAGTAACAGTACATCTTTTTAGACGGTATTCGTATCTGATAATGATGCCGATTCGGTTTTGCAAAAACCCGATGCACCTTTAGGGAACAATTCTAATTCTGAACTAAGAAATGATCGAGGTATTTTAATTCTTTGTAACTTGTTTGTTCCGTATGCTTGCCCAGCGTTATATATATTTTTTTAATCTTACATTTTCATTTTTTTATTGTCGTCATGTATCTTAGCCTTTTTAGCAGAGCTCGGTCTTTCAGATGTAAGCGAAGTTTCCACCCCTACATTCAGTGAATTTTCAGTAAAAGACGAAGTCCATAAAGAAGCTGATACTGATGTTG
This sequence comes from Julus scanicus, assembly GCA_034698625.1. Taxonomy (NCBI): domain Eukaryota; kingdom Metazoa; phylum Arthropoda; class Diplopoda; order Julida; family Julidae; genus Julus; species Julus scanicus. The sequence continues at coordinate 28,672 of JAQGBW010000777.1, read as the reverse complement.
AAGATGATGAGATTAAGGATGATATTCTCATTGAGCTAGTTGTGGGCGTGGCGAAAAATGAAATGCCAAAAGACACATCATTACCGATAGCCTCTGCCAAGGAAAATGTCGACACGCAGGCTGATTCCGTATTTTCTGAAAATGTAAATTTCAAAAGTGATGAACCTAATACTGCCCTTACTCGTGCTAGTCAAAACATGGGTTCATTGCAAACTGTCTATGTGAACTTTAAGAAAGATGGATCATTTAATGATGGTGATGGCAACGACACGGATTGGGACAATGAATCTGAGGAGGATGGTCCCATACACATTCATCCAATCATTTTGCGAAAAAGTTCATTTGATGAGTATCATGCCAATGAAGTTCTCCAGAATAGCAAGGATACCCAAATTCTACAAGAAGACCATGACGACGACCCCTTTCTTGGTGAATCTTCTACTGCTTCCGTGATAGGCCATTCTATGGAATTAGTAGTGACTGGAAAGGCATTGGCAGAAAAAGGCCATTTGCCATACACATTATTATTAGAAGTTAGTAAAAACGTGCCATCTAATGTGATATCTAGTGAGGGAACTTTGGGGCGACTGGGAACTATGCACGAAGTGGAAGAAATGTGGGTGAAGAATCCATCCGTTGAAATTTCCAAGAAGGCTGCTCAATCTGCTGCAGCTGGTGCACAATCTCCGGTGAAGAAGAATTTGGCTGAGGGTGTTGATAACATATATCATGCTGAACTGGCGCTGGTAAATTCACGAGATACATCAAGAGAAAATACTCTAGATGGACATCAGAAGGCAAATTTTGACCAGAACATCCATGGAAACGATGAAATCAAGAAATCCGAAGCACTTTCCGGGGAACAACTCTGGGACCATATTTGGTTGCAAATTTGCGGAAAACCAAAAATGGAAAATGATACTGAATCGAGTGATGAAATCTCATCGGTAGCAGTTACCGACCAAGAAAATAAAGACAGGTATGAGAAATACCGTAGATCATAATGGCATTAACTTTTTAAGGCTAAACTTCTTTAATGATTTTTGTATAATATCCTAGTAGTTTTAGCTCGGCTGATATTGATCAAAGTATTCCATCTGCTCAGGACGAATTTCTACCTTATCAGCAATTAGCTTCCTTTATAAAGGGTATTTAAATAGTTTTTATTATTAGATTTGAAAAAAAATATTTCGTTGTGTTGTGTAGTTTGCTTTTTCATGTGTCTAACTACTTTAAAATGCCCTTCAGATCCAAATTGCAGTTGTAGAGTGATTAACCTGATTCAACATCTCAGGCTTGCTTGGCAAAAAGAGCAAGACAAATCAAAAGTATGGGTCGAGAAAATAAAACTCTTAAAAAGAGAAGCACAAAAGACAGCCGACAAGAACTTGTCGCTAAATACCAGCAAAGTCAAAACGGAAAATGAAATCCATCGTTTAGAAGCCGAATTGGAGTCTGCAAAGTAAATGGCAAACGCTTGCAAGTTATAAATGTTTTGAGTTTTGAATACTTCATTGAACTGGATTTAATTATTGTACTCCACAACAGACATGCTCTTAAAAATCAGGAAAGCACGTTTGCAAATGTTGAATTGGAATTGGATCTGAGTAAAACTCAATTACTGATCATGGAGGAAAAACTTCTTCACGAGATTTCAGTCAATCAGCAAACTGAGCTAGCTATAAAGGCTTATCGAGAAGAAGCAGAAATGCACCAAGACTTTATTGCTCAAGTATGGTATTTTAATTAGTAAGTATTTGATTTACTGACATAGCTATAGATTAAATTTCCTTCTCTTAAATTGTTTTCAGTGGGATTCCAAATTGCCTAATAAGGTAATTTCGCTAGCCGATTTCTGTTGTCAAACAGATGAATGCATTTTGGATGGTAACAAGGTAATAATTCAGTTTTTTTAATCTGACAAAACAAGACTTATTTTTATGCTGAATTGGTAATTAATTTTTCTATTGCTTTGTATACTTTTGAATCATTTATTGAAGTTCCTGTTAGGAGATGAGAGAGAAAAATTGCAAAGTGAAATACTAAGTTTACAGCAGCAGGTGGAGTCGCTCACTTTATTAAATTCTCAACAGTCAAATTTGAAAGATCAGATAGAGACCTCGCAAAATGCGTTGATTGCGAAGGAGAAAGACTTGACACAGTTAAAGCAAAAACTGACCAAGATAGAGAGGTAAACAGCTAATTTACAAATTGATTTAAGTTGTTGTGACCAAGTGACCGAAACAGGTGCTCCACCCGTTTCAGGCAGCACTGGCCTCACTTTCCTTGATCACACCAACTTAAATCCAGTGGTAAACAATGCAATGCATCCGCAACAACTGACATGTTATTTTTATGCAGGGAATATTCAGTAAAGGTAAATAACGAGGAAATGCTGAATACAGGATTAGAAAAATTACAGGAAGATTACTTGGTATGTATCTGAGGAATTGCTGTTTGTTGCGGCGCATAAGCCAAGATCTGAATTTCGGGATATTTATCCTCAACTTCTGAAGAAATTTAAGCAATGAATCACAGTATTCGCTTGGCAATATGAAAATCAGTTACGGAATTTTTATGACATACCAAAATTGTATAATAGAGATTCAGATACTAATTTTTGTATCTGTTGTTTAAATCGAAATCCCCGTTTTGTCATTGCAGAGTCGACTTAATTGCCGTAATATACGATATATCGTTATTTCTTTTTAAGTAACTCTTTTTCAATTCATTCATACTGGTTCTCTTTTTTTACTATAAAGATCATATCTAAAAACCTCATTACCTATGAAGAGAAAAATGGGAAATTATCCAAAGATTTAGCAGTTGCCAACAATAATTTAGAAGAATGCAATTTAAAAATATCCTTACTTGAGAAGGAAATTCAGACTATGAAGGCCAAAGAGGATAGAAACCAATCGTTGCTAAAGGCTCAAATGAATGAAAATGAACAACAGAGTCAAGAAACAAGTGATTTACAAAAAAGGTTTGCTTGTGTGGTTATATTTGTTATTGAGTGTATCTTTTTTATTAATACTTCCAATATTCATGACAAAGTCTATAATATCATTTCAGGATAACTCGACTGCAATCTGATTATGCAAAAGTTAAATTTGAGCTGGATAATGGTGCCAATATACAGCAGTTGGTTTTAGATCAGGAAAAAACACAGCAGCAGGCAAGCGCAATAAAGCAGTTTAAAATGTCAATTTTTTTTACCCTTAATTTGACTGTTAGGCTGTGTATTAAAAAAGCACGGATAAAACATAATTTTGCAGATAATCAAGACCAAAGAAGAGAAATACATTGCCACTGCGACTGAAAATGAGGAATTGAAACTTCAAATTGAAGAATTTAAAGAAAAACAACTTTTGAGCTTGCAAAAAGTAAATGTGCTCACCGAAAAACTTCTTAGTGCAAACTCAATGAAAACAGAAGTGACAGAACTTCAGTCTCAGCTTGCCATTGCAAACAACAAAGCGAGTTTGGCCGAAATTAAAATTGGAGAGTTGAAAAAGCAATTGCTGGAGGAGCGGACTGCTGGCTTACGATTTCTTACCTTAGAAAAAGAATCTGAAGAAACCAGCAAGAAATTGAACCTGGCAAATGACACCATTGCGGCCATAGAGAAATTACTAGAAGAGGCACAGGAAAACGAAAAGAAAAACGAAAACCAGTTTCAAAACGAACGTCAAGATACGGCGCTTAAATTACAGGATGCAGATAACAAAATCAAAGAGATCTACATTGAACTCGATGGGAAAGACAAGATGATTCAAGACCTTACAGAAAGACTAAAGTCGACGCTTGTTCAAGTTCCAAGTGAAAATCGGTATGATGTTGGGATTGACAATGTTGATTCGAATCACTCGTTGCAAGGACCAGCGATCGATTCTACGGATAAATTGTTAGAAGACGTTACTGCGGAAGCAAACCAAGAATGGCATAATATTCGTGGAGGTATAATGACATCTTCAAAGTATTACAAGTACGATGATGCTCTGAAACAGCTGCAAGAACAAGTGGATTTATTGAAGAAGCAATCAATGGAAGGAAAGGATGCAACACATAAAGACCCAAGTATGCCAAGTAGCTCAAACGGATTTGGTCAACAATCAATTCATGTTTTGCCAGCAGAATCACTTACTTATCAGGTAGTTAATTATCTTAATCATATGGATTATATTCCAACATAGGGCGAACAAGAGTGCTAAAACATCCCGGTGCGCAATTCGATTTACAGGTTTTAAAATAATTGCATTTTCAGATTAATTTACTTAGCAAACAGCTACAAGCAGAAAGACAACAGAAGGAGGAATATCAAACTGAGATCAATGCCCATAAACAACAGCTTTCAAAAGCAAACGAACTGCTGAAACATGCCATGCAAATGCATCACATTCAAACTCGGTTCGATGAAAGTGCCAACATCCTAAAAAACTCTGTCGATGATGTAGATATGGAATTTACGAAATACAATTGGGAGATCGAGGCCCGTCGAGACTTGAATCTGCAGTTGAATAAAATAAACAAATTCCTCGAAGATAGGGTAGGTGGATAATAATAATACAGAGCAAGTAATAACTTCTCTTTTGAAATAAAGTTCAAATCAAGTACAGTTAATAGATATAATTTATGCCGCATGACATACTGTACGTTTCATAAAGAATCTTCACTACAATTAAGACTTCTTTAAAAAATTACTTTTCAGTCTCTTGCCAATGACCATTTGGAGCAGCTCCACAAAGAACGAGAAGTCAAACTTCACCGTGACTACCAGCGCGCTGTTCGCGACCTCCGGTTCGAAGTGCAACAGCTTCACGAAGAGTTGCAAGATAAAGAGTGCAACAGAAAGATCATCGATGAACAAAATCACCATAGACGCAAATTAAACGCCACTAGAAAAAGGGTGAAAGCCAAATTACGAGATCATGCCAACGAGAAGTCAAATACACTTGGAAAGCATCTTCAGTCTCGATCCAAAGACTTACTGCTTTCATCGTCTACGTCGGAATATGCCATGAGCAGCTTGAATTCGCTTCGCGGAATGTCAGGGTCTGTGTCCGAATCGCCTGTCATAAACAATCTAAAATCATTCAAAGATTTGGAGGGTGCACTTTCCGCTAGACTCAGCTTTGCTCGGGATCCGGTTATTGCTCAGCAGCTATCAGGTAAGACTGACACCTTTTTTATGTTATTTCGGAATAGCTTACCACAGGCTTTACAGTTTATAAACATTTCACGTTTAGGCGCTGCTGCATTTGACAGTCAGTTCAAGTCCAACATAAACACGTCATTGGGTAAAACAACATCAGAGTACTTAGAGGCTCTGAAAAAGAACTACCTACTTTAAAATTATTTATTAGCACACATACTATATTTCAATTATGCATCTTGTTTTATTTTAAAACACATTTTTCTTTTTTTGTTTTTTTACAAATCTACGTTTTATCAAAATTGTGTTTTGACCATCATATGTGCAATAGAAATTTCTCGTGTTATTCTCGACTGTTGTCCAATCCTTTATTCACAAGATTTGCTTCATCGTCAAGTTCTCCTGCGGTTTGTACAATGGAAATTGCACTTGTTGCTCTAGCCAATTAGCGACTGCTAGTAATTTGGCATCGCTATAAATTGGACCCATTAGTTGGAGACTGATAGGAAGGCCTTCCGACGATAACTGAACAGGAACGGAAACTGCAGGAATTCCTGTAATGAATTTCATAATCTCTATTAAAGTACTAAAAATCTGAGTAATGATTTTCTATCAATTCAGAGAATTTGAATGGACATTTTAAAGAATCCCTTGAGAGAATATTCGGGAAAATATATAGAACTAATTTTTGTAACATACCAGCCATGTTAGCCGACTGAGTGCACACATCTTGAAGAGATGTTTGTTCACGCTCATCTTTTTGCATAAATTCACTATAAAGGCTCGCTGTTCCTATCGTGACTGGGCTGAGAAGAACGTTTATTCCTTTTTGAAATACAGTTTGAAAGTCATCCGCAATGAGTCTTCTTACTTTAAGCGCTTGCATGTAATACGCTTCGTAATTCCTAAAAAAAGAAATTCAATTACTCAACATGGGGAATGTTCTCCATCAGATGTAACAGATGTGAAATTTGCTCTACTAACTTCCTTAAAAGAAAATAATTGCCAGCTAAAATGCGCCCTCGCACCGTTTCGTTGAAGCCCTCATGACGGCTGCTGGCATACAGAGCCTCCGTTGATTCGTGTTCCGATGCCCTATGTCCTACAATAGTAAAACGAATTAAGTTTGAACCAATGGTAAGCCTGCGGCTTGGCAGTGCACAAAATATGCTAACCAAACTCCAGTCCCTCATAACGTGAAAAATTGGATGCCACTTCGCAATTATTGAGGACCGAATAGCAGACGATGGAGTACTTTGTGTGAGGCATCGAGACCCGTTCCACTTCTGCACCGGCATTTTCCATTAGATCAGCAATTCGATTCCAGCAATTCACCACTTCTTGTTGCATTCCCGGAGTGTGATATTCTGTTGGAATTCCAACACGGAGACCCCGTATGCATGCAACTTTCGGTAATGAAAATGATTCTATCGGGTTAACCACGGATGTTGAGTCCAAAGGATCACGCCCCACCATGGCATCTATAAAAGTAAAAGAAATTAAGTCCCTGCAATGTTGCCAGCTTGGACTAGGCGCAATCAGAAGTTAAAAAACTATAGAACCCCGTAGATCTGATAACTTACCAAAAAGAAAAGACGCATCCTCGACAGTATGGCAATGAAATCCCGGAACATCCATCGAGTTGACAAGCGAGATAAGGCCGTGACGAGATAACAAACCATAGCTTGGCTTGACTCCGACTACGCCACATAGTGCAGCAGGATTCCGAATCGATCCTCCAGTATCAGATGCAAGCGCTCTATACATGGAATTCCATATAATATTATTACTTTACATTTAGGGACACAAAATTTCAATGATATTGCCAAACCAACCCTAAAACAGCTCCAGATGCCACTGCTACGGCACTTCCGCCCGAGCTGCCACCAGCAACGTGAAAATCTCCGCTAATATCGCTTTCATGGACTGCGGCCGTTCTTTTGCAAAGCGTTTTGGATCTCCACGGATTGCGCACGGGCCCACAAGCCGAATCCACAGAGCCGCACCCCATTGCAAATTCGTCCATGTTTGTTTTCCCCAGCACGACTGCACCACGGTCCAACAATTTCTGAACAACCGTGGCAGTGTACGGCGAAACATAGTTATGTAACATCCGGGATGCGCATGTCGTACGAATACCCTTCATGCAATAGTTATCCTTGATAGCTACTGGCACGCCGTCGAGAGGACCCAAACATTTTCCTACAATGAAAAAGGAATGAGAATGGAATGCGTTGCCTGCGCTACAAACACTGTTTACGGTTATTCGCCATACCTTGCCTAAACCTGGATGTAGATTCCGCAGCACTACTACGGGCCGATTCATCCGTCACCGTGATGAACGAATTGAGGTGTTTTGTACGCTCGATTAGTTGAAGCACGCTTTCACACAGTTGAGATGGTGTGATTTCGCCGAGCTTAAAACGCTGGCCAATCTGCAAGATAATGAAAATAATTCAGTATTTGAAATATATATATATATGCCATATGCATAAATATACACTATATAATCTCTGCATGATAGTCTAGCTATACTATACAGTATAATAACATATAACAAACAACAGTTATAATGACATAATATCTCTGCTATATCTACATATTCACAACTCTATAATAAGTATTTTACAGTTTTGTAAAATCAACTGTTGAAGATAGAATGCAATGGTCAGCACATCAGATTATAGCAATAACAAACTATATTCCAGCATGCTTTTTTGTTCCAAGATTTCCACAAATTATAAACGATAACCAGGTACATAATTAACAAAATTAATTACTAATTCTTAACCTCTTTTATAGATGTAGCTAACATTCTTGGTGTAGATTGATGTAACATAGACAAAACTTGACTTGAGCTGAACACTAATTCATCATTATGCCACTAGATGGCATTCAAAGCGGTTCTGGACTTTGGAGACGATTGTTTACGGTTTTGCGAAATTTAATCTAGTAGATTCGAATGTTGTTTGACGACAGTCTGATTTATTTCTCGTAAGACAGCACACGAATAACTCGTAACTTGTCTAAAGGTAGGGTACTGAGACATAATTTTCTAGAAGAAAACCTTTTAGGACTTCAACAGGCGTCATTTACGTGACCTTGTTAGGAGAGCAATTAATGAACAAACAACGTAGTTTGCATAGATATTTATGTAAATGTTGACAACAAGCATGCTGCACACAAACTTGCTGTTAAGAAATGTTGGACAGGGAGGGTTATGCCGCGTTTGTACTCGTTTTCTGTCGTCCACAACAATTGAGGCAGAAAATACATCCACCACGGCTGGCAGAGCGAAACCGGTTTTGGGAGCAGAAACAGTAATGAAAGCGTGGCAGATTCGAAAGTATGGAGGGCCCAGCGAGTTGCAGTGCAGTGATACTGTGCCGGTGCCGGCAATAAGAAGCCCTTTTGACGTTTTAGTGGAAGTTTGGGCATCTAGTGTAAACCCACTAGACGTAGGAATGACTGGTAAGACCAATTTACAATTGTTACTATATTTTAATTCTGGTGAACAGCTGGGTTGACCCTACATGTAATGTCTAGCAATGAATAAACCTAGCTACTATTTTGTTCATTAACCATACCAACAGGTTTTCAAAGTCGAACTTAATCTGGAAACTGTTTCTGATGTCATATTCATAAATTAGCCAAATGTTTGGAGGACTTGATTCCTTTGACTTGCTCATGAAACTTAAATTTCCCATCAGATACCGGTTATCCTTGACAAAACTTGGGGTGTTAATTGAATAAAAGCGCATGAGATAAATATTCTAACTTTCATGCAAATTATAAAACAAAAAGTCTAGAAAATATTTATCAAATTTTCTAGCAATTAACATTGAATATGCTAAAAATTGAACATTCCTATATAAATTTTTGAAGACATTTTCAAAAATCCCAAGGTTTTCTAATGTACTTTGTACATCATGGAATTGTGTGGTTATGTGACAGTTTCTTCTGACTTTTTGGTTTTAAATCTGGAGCCCCTTTCTCAACTTGCAGCTGGCTATGGAGCAAATCTTTTTGGAACACTGAGAATGTTTGATCAAATGACTTTGTTTCCAACCGAATTTCCCTTGACCTTGGGAAGAGATTTTTCTGGAGTCGTCAGAGAAACGGGACAGGCCGTTAGACAGTTCAAACAAGGAGACGAGGCTAGTTTGTTTGTTGTATTAAATTAAAGAATTATTGAACTTATGTTCTACTATAGTTAAATATAAATTTTAACACCTGTTCTTAACCTTGGCAATGACTTGTAAAATAGGTTGTAGGTGTTGTTGGACTTCATAAACAGGGTTCACACTCTCAATTTACCATTGGATCTTCATGCTTGGTATGTTAAGAAATATTGGATAGTCCAAAATTTTCTGCTACTGTTTTTAAACCACTAATTTCTAACTCTAAACTTAGATTTTTGACTAATTTCACTAAAATTTTCATCTAAAGTAGTCGGCCAAGGAGTTTTACCCAAGTAAATATTTTTTCTCAGTTATCAAAGAAGCCTACAAACTTAAGTCACGTGGAAGCTGCATCTCTAACTTATGCAGGTCTTACTGCATGGTCTGCACTACGCATAATTGGATGCATTCAGCCACGGACTGCAAGAGGAAAACGGTATATCTTCATGAAAATTCACTATCCAAAACTCCTTTGTGTACAGTGGAAGTTTGGCCATAAGTAGTAAGTTATGTTGTCCTATTTCAGGGCTCTCATATTGGGAGCTTCAGGAGGTGTGGGAACCATAGCTATTCAGGCAAGAACTTGAGATAAGTCATAGCAAGGTCAAGAAAGCAGGTATTCCCTCCTTTTATAGAGAATTGTTTGAATTTAATAGCGACAAATGTAGCCTATAGTAGGCAACTACATTCTTAGAAAATGCTTGGAGCAACAATGGAAAAAAATAAAAACTGAGAATAATGGTAGCATGTACTTATTTTCCATGGGAGATTTTGATTCGCCAGCATTTTTGAAATCAATTGTATTGTCAGTTCTATCCGTCATTCAGTAATCACTGAATTGCTCAAAATTTAGTACTTGTGGAGTACTTTGTGTGATCAAGACATTTTCTGCAAAGACTATTCCTTGAATTGACAAAAGTGAAAGAATTGAAACAAAAGAACCATGGGTGAATCCAAGCAGTGTGTTGAGATGCCAGTATTTCTATGCAGCTAATCCTGGTATTTTTGCTTTCTCAACCTTGTTAAATCTGTTTCGTTCGTTTTCTAATAAGTCTTCTAGCAACGTATTAACAATTCTTTTTCATGACTTTAGTTGCTGAAGTCTTGGGGAATGGAAGTGACTACAGTTGTGAGTGAAGATGCCATTTCTTTGGTGATGGCTTTAGGAGCAGACCATGCTATCGATTACACACAACCCCATTGGGAAAAATCACTTGGAGAATTAAAAGGGTACGGTCATACAAAGACTGAATATTGTATCAAAATTTGAATACTGAAGGTACTTCTTGTTTGGACTTTTAGATTTGACCTGGTACTAAATTGCACCTCTTCACTGCCTCCAACGTTTGGCATGGATCTTATGAAGCCATGGAAAAATGCTAAATATGTTCATCTTACTGGCCCGCTACTTAGAAACATCAGTGCTCATGGTTGGCCCATTGGACTTATGAGCTCTGCCCTAGAGCTTGGATTTGACAACATAAAGGTAAGATGTTTACCAAGATCATGACTTTGCTAGCTATAGGAATCCTACAGATGAATTTAACACCTCCTCTCGTTTAAATTTCTGTCTGTAAAGAGCCTTTCAAATGGTCAAACATATCGCTGGGCTTACGTATTGCCGAGTAAAACCGGATTGGACAAACTTATGGAAATGGCATCGACTGGCCAATTGCAGCCAGTGATTGAAAAGGTTTTCCCATTCGAACAAACCGTTCAAGCTTTCGAGAAGGTGAAAGCTGGGCACGCCAGGGGAAAAACTGTGATTCAGATGAAGGGAACTATAGTTGATGATAGCGAAAAAAATGCAGTCTGATTTTCAATAATTCTGTGGTTTTCATTATTTTAAAGCTCTTGGGAGTATATATATATATGCTATGCTAAGATAAATGAAGTGGTGAATGTCGGTTTGATATTTTGGGTATGTTCAAGTTTTAAAACTTGTCAACAATATACTAGTACACACTATTGTGGTGGACATCTGTCAGATGCAATTAATTGTGAATGGCTTTCTTGCATGTGCTGGATTACCTTTATAAAAGACTAAATAGGATTTGTAAAAAAATAATTTGCACTAATCAAAAACTTGATTATTTGGTGTTTAGTATTGTACTTTTAGGAAAAAATCAGTTATTAAAATGCATAATAGGCAAAGCAAAATTTACAATTTTGGTCTATGCAGCAAGATAAGTTATTTACAGGAAATTGCCCTAAATAATCTTGTATCCCTTAAAAAGAAAGAAACTAAACTATACAGAAACTGAAATTAGTATTATGCAAACAAGGTTGTATATTTATAGAGGTAATTAGTACACATGAATATGTGTGAATTGAAAGCGTTAAAAGATTGCTTTTCAATGATGTTTTTCATTATTTGGTCATCCACTAGAGTAGTTTATTATTGTTCTGTGTAACTCTCAGATGGCATAAGAGAAGCAGCATTTCACATAATTGCAAATACTAATTTTAATCATTTATTTGAGAATAACGCTTAAAATGAATGCAAATACAACGGCAGTTGATAGTCAAAAATATGTTCAAACTCCAATCTTGATCACCAGTAACTACTGATGAAATCTCATTTTTAAATTAATGGTCTAAATAATATTCAAGGTGCCCTGCATCCTTAATATATAATTAACAGAGAAAAAGCATTACAATAGAGAAGAACTAATTGTAAGCTTTCAAAAAATAAACTTTGTGCCCTTGAATCTTTTTTGCCTTGCCCAAATGCAAGTATTTAAGCCCCAGGAAAACATTAAATTAAGGATCAAGGTATGAAGTTATTTGCATGGTTTGGGTACATTTAAATAATGCATTCAATAATTTAGACAAATTCATTTTTGTCACAAGCATTCTGAATTTAAAATTGACCACATGATGAACTTGTGACATTTTTTCTAATCTAACCAATATCATGGTTTGTATAATTTGATTTTTAGGGAAAATAAGTTAACTTTGTATCTTTATGCTCAAAGATGCAACTTTATCTGAGGACCACGTTTGATTATTATAACAAATAGCTCTGCTTCCAATTGATTTTAAAGTTCATTCTGATATAAAAAGACAACAAACACTTTCCTATCCCTTATTATCGAATACAAAGAAAAATCCTGAAGCACATGAGTCAAATTTGGAAGCAGATCAATAGCCCCCCACATTCCCATGGATAAATACATAACAAAAAAAACACAAAAAAATGAATTTAAAATGACAAATTTGACTACCTTGGCCGAACATAAGTTTATAAATGATGTGGAAGCCGATCTGACGAATCATGCAAATGATCCTCTTCTCAACTTAATGGGCTGTCGAATCTCTTTCCTTTAGAAAGTGTAGCAACTTTCTTCTGCATTGCCTTCAGTTTTGTCTATAAAACACAAGAGCAGAATTAAACATAGTCAACGAACATTAGAAATACGTTTTTACGTTTAACTTATCTTGACTAGCTACTATGCAATTGATTTAACGAAGTTTTACATTGCATTTTTGCTACTTTGTATGCATTACAATTTTGAGTGTGCAAATACTTCTAAACTAGAGATTTAAACAGGGAGTCTTGTACCTGAAGTGCTTCCACTTGATCTTTGTGCTGTTTTTGCAAGTTTGTAATCTTCGTACGCAATTCTTTTTCGCTCGATAACTTTTGTGCCTTGAGTTCGGTTGTCTGAAAAAGAACGGAATATGCAAGTAGTTTTAAAGTCTTTTAGAATTATGACATGTGAATGGCAGATGGATTAAAAATGTGTAGCTTACCAACTTGTCTTTTGCTAGCATCAGTTGGTCCTTAGCCTGAACTTGCTTCTGCAAGACTGCCATCTGCTCGCGCAATTGAGTAACTGCTATCATGTGGTCGCTACTGACCAGATCCGGGGCAGCGCTTTCCATACTGCTACTATTATTCAAACAATTTATATAAATAAGGTTAAAAATGGTCGACATGTCCTTGTACCAATGAAAAAAACTATTTTATTATTACCTTGACGAAGGCATTGATCCATTGGTCGTGGTCTTGTTATTTGAATCCAAACGAGGTTTTTTGCTATTATTATTATTACTATTATTGCCACTAGCACTTGAACTGTGATGTTTCAGCTGAACCTTATTGTGATGCAATTTATTTTTATGTCCGGAAGAAGAACGGTGGTGTCCTCCATTACCGCTCGATTTGTGCAACGAAAACGATGTGTGTCGCAAAGGGTCGTTTTGTTTGGCTTTTGCTAATGCCCTTTTGTACGATAACGTACATAACCAGCATAACAACTTGCCATCCACCTAAATTGACATACTTTCAAAGATTAGTCCATGCAAACGTAACATACGAATGAATATGAAGTTCCAAGTTAGAGCGCCTACTTTTTTACGGCTGTCGTCCTGCCTGTCAAAGGCACACCTCTGCTTGCACTGTTCACAATTAAGTGGTGGACCATATCTCTTTTCTGAATTAGTGCATCGTTGGCATTTACTGCCAATAAATGCTGCTATTATATTACAATATTCACACGCAGAAGGCTTGCCAAAAGATTTCACATTTTGTTCGCATTTCTTGCAAATTGTAGATGTGTTTCCTTTGCTGCTGGACAATCAGAAATTTCAGTTAGTAACACGTGATCTACCAGGAAGCAATACTATCACTGTTATTTGTTGGTTGGCTATACATTTGTGGTGAATTAAGACAATCTAATGTGAAACAACTGCCAAAATCAAATTAGGGGTATAAAAAGTCCTGATACAGATTTCTAAAACCATTCATGCAATTTTATGAATTGTTATCCATACAAGGCACAGTTGGATAGCCACCAATTAAGCAAGTATTTGGTAATAAATAAAGATCACTAACTTCTCCTGTTGGAATTCAGTCCTACAATAGGTGCATTTAACAATAGGGTATGCACCTCTGCATTCCTGAAGAGAATGTCAGAAATGAAAAGGGAAGTATTAGAAGCACAGAATTATTGATTTTATTAATAAACGATTGCACTTAAACAAGTAATTGAAGACATTTATAAAATATTTCAATTAAGTTTTTTTTTGTGTTTTTGTGCATCTGGTGGTTGACTTTTTTTAAAATGGTTGATGCAAAATGTAAACACATTTATTTAGCCAGAAACTGAGTTTTATTGTGTGTTAAATATATGTAAAAAATGAATCCATAATAACTAAATATTCAAGAACAAAAAAATAATATAAATTTCGTCATAGTCTCGTGTTGAAAACCACATCGAACTGGAAATTTGTTCGCTTCCATTCTACATTGTACAAAAAAGAAACCCCTTTGAGGTTTCGCTTACCTTGCAAAGTTGCTGTCCCTGGGATAGCTCTTCGAATGGATGCCGACTGTTACATTTGGTACAAGCAAACAATGCTTCCATTTAGTTGAAATTGAAGAGCACCTTAGTACTTTTAACTGATAATATCCTACGAGAAACACGCCAACACAACGAAAGCTACACAAAACCGTTTCATAGAAAATTGAGAAATTTCGCGTTATATGCAGCGCTGGCTGAAGCGCCGTAGCGTCATGGGTTCAATGACGTCACATGTTCCTTTTTTTCTGTACAGGCGGCGTTCTACAAACTTCCTGATACGGTATTTAAAAGGTGAGTCTAGAGGGTTTACTATGATTTCTTTGTTTAGTAGTATTTAAATTTATTGGCATTACAATTCATTTGGACAATGTCATTTATATCAATTGCGATTACAGGTTTACAGTCCGAAGTAGGGCGTTCGAAAAATGCCGGGGTATAGGTTTGCATATATTCCTCGAGGTTCACGTACAGTTTCCTGAGTGCAGACCCCGCTTTGACATAATGGACTAACAAAACGTTGACATAATTATACAAAACAATCTAAATGGCTAGAGCAATCGTTTCCGCAATGGCAAGCCGGTAAGAAAATTCTGTTGTTCAAATCTTATTATTTTAGTTGCCTGGGGCTATGGTAGAGCAATCCATATCTGTAATATAAAGGGCCATTCAAAAAGGATGGCCCTGAAATTCCAGAAAAAATTACCCCCAATCCTACCCGGCGTCCATTTTAGCACAGACTACCTTTATGGACGTCCTTATTTTTTTTTTAAAGTAGGGTGTCTCCAAAATATTGTTGTGACATTCGAAAGCCCATTATATAAATTTCCAAGCGCCCACCTCGACATTTTTTCAAATTTTTCATATCATCCAAAATGTCCTTACCTCGAAGGGAAATTACTGCATAACATTTTAATGTAACACAAAGTTAGGCATATATATAATTCCCAACTTTTCCGAGATTTTGAAAATTCAAGTACATTTGGGACTGGGACCGATACATTTCTTCTGGTGTCAATTTCCACGTTCACTGACCTAAAAAACAACTGAAGAATGCCATCACTAATCCCACCCCCCATCCAGCTGGTGTCCGCTTGCCAAGAAACCCCCTCGTCCTTTTCGAATGGCCCCTAAATAGACGGGATTTCAGAAATTGCGTAGTTGTTTTTCAAATTACGTTTTCCCATACCATGGGTGGAGTCTTTTTAATATAGCGCCTGAGCACGAGCGCCCTCTAGGAAAGGTTGAAAACTAGGTTTTCCGACTATTAAAATTTTCCATCTTGTTTCGGCACGCTTCAGTCCATGTGGTCGTTCTTGCTTGTAGAAATCTGAAGCCTGCAGTGTCTGTCTACTGTGGTTTTATCTTTATCTCCAATCTTTTTTCCGTTTTGTTTTATTTATTTTTTTCGATTAACGTCGTCATAAGAGGTGAGTTTTAATTCTTTTTATATCAAATTAGTGAATTGTATCAATAGGACTGTATACGGACAAAAGCCGAAAGGACAGTCTGTTTATTAATTTGTCGCTGCTGCCTGCGGGTATTTCTATTGTGTGCCCGCATGTGCAACGTGCTTCTCGTGATTTTGTTCCAGTTTGCGCTGTTATCAGACTGGCTGTTATGTTTAGTTATTAAAGATTAAATTTGTGCGGATTGACAGAGATAGGGTGTTACTAATCTTTCGATAAATTTTACATCTGAACATTTCAAAATCGTGGATGAACTTGTATCGTTGGGATCTAACCACTTTTGCTAGAAGCTTAGCTATTGGTAAAATACAGCTTCTTTAGCATTAAATATATTTGCAGCTACAGTAATTGGAGAGATATTTGCATCAATGCAGAATTTTGTGAGAATCAAATTAGTAAAGGATTGAATTGATTTGTTGTTGTTGTGCGCATGCATATGGCACACATGTATTCAGGATTGAATTGATTTGTTGTTGTTGTGCGCATATGGCACACATGTATTCATTTTAGTAGGAACGAGTAAATTAGATGAAAACAAGGGGGCCTTAAACCCAATTTCCCCTCTTCCCTTTGGCCCAATCCTCACTGGACTTGGATTAGTTTGAAAGCTCTAGCATGACGTAATAGCATAAGTCAAGGGAGGCTGTTTCATGGAATACAATGCTCTTTTTAAGGATCAAACTCCTAAAACTGACTAGCACGTGGCTGATGTGCTGGAAAGTTTTTAGTGATCAATGCACCCTATTATGTTCTGCGTGATCGACTTCTAATAATTTTTTATCTGTGCTGTGCTGAAATAAGTTTTAAAAACACGCAAGCTACATGTAGTCTTCCCATTGTAAAAATCAAAAATCGGAGTGCATTTAATATAAAGTCAAGGTCTTTTGACAGTTCTGATTGAAATGGTAGACCAGAGGACTGACGTTTGTTGTATGCATTTCAAAATACTTAAATGACGTCAATTTAATGGTTGTACACCATTATCAAGATGCACGTTGGACTAGTTTAATGAGCTGCACCGCAGAAAGGGTTGTGCAAATAAAGCAGATAGTGTACAACTTAAAATTGTCGAGTGCTTTTAGAATAAAGTAAAAATACGTATTTTGAGACTGCGTACGCAGGTATACGTTAAAAATAAAATTTTAAAGGGGAGACTATAGCGCTGATACCTGCAATGCTAATTTTTATTTTGCTCGTATATGGGGAAAAAGTTTCCTTTAATTATTTTCATAACATTTTATGTTCGCCAGTTTGTTGTTTAACAAAGAATTACACGTGATATTATGCCATGATTTAATGTGGTAGAAATGTTCTTTGATTTTGTTACAATTTCATTGTATGCAATTTTTTTTATATAACCAGCTGGAAGTTTCGCAATTTTGACGCAGTATCTTTCCTTTATCAGCCTTCTGTTTTATTATCTTTAAAGCATAAGATTTTCATGTTTTGTGTAATGTTAAATAAAAGTCTTTCAGCTTTTAGGATTAATTAGTTTTGTGACACTATTTGATTTCCTTTTAGCATTATACACTAACACTCGCTTAAGTATCTCTCATGTATTTTGATGACATGTGAAAATATCCGGATCAGTTTGGTTTTTTTTCGCATTCATAATTACCTTTGGAGTGCCACGTTTTTATCTCGGTTTACTGTTACACATTTCATCATACTAGCTCTGATGACATGAAGATTAAATAACATACAAGTGCATTTTTTCATCTGATTTTAAATATAAAAAATTGTTCCAAGATTGTATTAATTAATATATGGGGAAAGAAAAGCAAGCAAAACTTCTAATCAATTAATAAAAGCAGATTTCTTGCAATTTACCTGTACATAACCTTTTACACTAAATATTAGGCATGCACTAAAAGATCTGCTGACCAGAAACTTCATCTTAATCACTTTTAATGACAGGTCCCCAAGGTCAATGCTCTTATGTAAATCTGTTTTCACAGCAGTGAGTGATACATTATCAATGTCATTTAAGTTTACGGAACTCTCTTAAAGTAGATGGATAAGAATATAAGTCGACACATCATATAACAAATTTAGAAGGAATATGAGCTCTTATTGTAATAATGCTGGGTTAAGTTAATAAATGCGGTTCAACTAACTTATGCTATTGTTGCAAAAGATAATAAATGCATGAATACAATCGTGGGATGATCATTCATTGTTTTAAACTGAAATTGCTGCCCTAACAAATCGGAAAGCCCATTATGAATTTGACATGGCTCATGATAAAAGTACAATGGCGTTAAACTAAATTATGCATTCTTTTTTTTCAGTGCAGCGATGAAGTACATATTAGTAACTGGAGGTGTAATCAGTGGTATAGGAAAAGGAATAGTCACGGCTAGCATCGGAAGTTTGCTAAAAGCATGTGGCCTGAGAGTGACTGCCATTAAAATTGATCCTTACATTAACATTGATGCCGGCACGTTTTCTCCTTACGAACATGGTAAAGCGAGCAGCTTAAGCATTAAAGAATAGTGTTGGTAAAATTGTACGTGTCTAGGTCAGATTTTAATGCAAAAATGTCTTTCAACTGACTAGGTGAAGTGTACGTGTTGAATGATGGAGGAGAAGTAGATTTGGATCTGGGTAATTACGAACGTTTCCTCGACATCACCCTCAACAGAGACAATAACATAACCACTGGGAAAATCTATCAGCAAGTAATTAACAAAGAACGTCATGGAGATTATTTGGGAAAAACGGTGCAAGGTAAGATTGAATACTTAAATGAATGTTTTTTTGGAAATAAATTCCTGTAGTGTTAAATATGTGTCAAATTATCATTTCATGTAGTTGTACCTCATATTACGGATGCCATTCAACAGTGGGTTGAGAAAGTTGCCAAGCACCCGGTCAGTGCCGACAATGCCGAACCGGAAGTTTGCATCGTCGAGCTGGGTGGCACTACCGGCGACATCGAAGGCATGCCATTCATTGAAGCTTTTAGGCAGTTCCAGTTTCGAGTGAAACGGGAAAATTTCTGTTGCCTACATGTTAGTTTAATCCCAAAGGTAAATTATCGAATTAATAACGTTTATCATAATTTTTTGACAATACAGGTTGCAAATGAATAAAAAATACATTTATAGTTTGGAGAATAGTTGTCTTCTTCAAAGTTTTACATGTTTAATCTTTGTTTTAAATATTTAGCCAAGATCTACTGGAGATCACAAGACCAAGCCAACACAAGCTAGTGTTAGAGAATTAAGAGGACTTGGTCTTACACCAGATTTGGTAAGCTATCATCTAGTTTATTTCATATCGTTTTTAATGTGCTTACATTTGGTCTTGATTTATGAGAAAATACGATTTTGACAGATTGTGTGCAGAAGTGAGGATCCAATTAATGAAGCAGTCAAAGAAAAAATTTCAAACTTTTGTCACGTTGAGCCTGATCAAGTAAGTTGATCTAAGTGAATATTACAAATAAAAATGATGTTGTAGTCATTGTAGAACCTCTAAAAACATGTTTAAATTGTATTATAGGTGATCTGCATTCAAGATGTTTCTTCTATATACCGGGTTCCATTACTGATGGATAAACAGAATTTAGTCGAATATTTTGTTAAACGACTTAACTTAAACATTAGTGTTACTAAACCACAGAGTTTCTTACGGAAGTGGAAGTCGCTAGCCGATAAGTTAGTTTCACTTACGAATATACGTTTGCTCTTTATTGTTATGTAGAGAAAATTAAATGAGTTACATTTTTTAATTTCAAAAGGAAGGACATGGTCACTAAAGAAGTTAAAATTGCATTGGTTGGAAAATATACAGACTTTCAAGATGCGTATGCATCTGTTAATAAATCACTGGAGCATGCTGCCCTCGCTTGTAACCACAAAGCAAATATTCAGGTAAGAGACATTTCAAGGAAAAGTGTTCTATGTGGCTTAGATGATTTGGGGCTGCGTAACCTACGAGATCCGTTGTCATTTATAGTATATCGAAGCAGAGCATCTGGAAAAGTCGTTTAGGCAGAAGGATCCAGTGAGTTTTCATGAAGCATGGAAAAAATTGTGGAATTGCAAGTAAGGACAGTTTGCTGTTACAATGATATTATGCTTGGTCTTGCATTTTTGTTGGGATTAATGTAAGTGTTTGTAGCCCATACACGTTTATCTGATTATTGGCCATGAAATGTAATGAAAGCACAATATGAGATCAAATCTTGAGGAACCTCATCTAATTGCGTAATTACTAAAAATGATTTGTTTGTTGTTTTAACTAGTGGCGTTTTGGTCCCTGGTGGATTTGGAACTCGTGGCACCGAAGGAATGATATTGGCAATTGAATGGGCACGAAAAAACCGGAAACCATTTCTTGGTGAGATTCCTTATCTTTTATTTATTCTACATCCATGCGAAGACAGTTTCACGTAACCCTTTCTTCATCCAATTCGAAGGCGTTTGCTTGGGCCTGCAGTGTGCCGTCGTCGAGTTTGCCCGTAACGTTTTGGGTATGCATAATGCGTGTTCAGCGGAAGTCGATCCTGATACTGAACATCCTTTAGTCATCGAAATGCCCGAGCACAATCCTGGAGATCTGGGAGGAACCATGAGACTTGGACGAAGAAAAACTTTGTTTCATTCAAAAAATTCACTCATGTGTGAGTCGATTTATTATACATGCTTAGTTTACTGGTTGTCAACAGGTATCCGAAATAATAATGCATTTGTTCCGTTATTTACCAGACGAGATGTACGGTGAAGTTGATGACGTTGAAGAGCGACACAGGCACAGATATGAGGTACAGAGACTAAAATTGTTTACATTTTTGGAATTGTTTATTATATTTTTGAACTTTCAATTTACACGATATACATGTATTGTAGGACTACTACAACTGTAAAGCTCCACCATAATGGGAAAAACGTGTCTAAACACGTCATTATATTTTTATTTTACTAGGTCAACCCTAAATATATCAATCATTTTGAGGAAGCTGGATTTAAATTTGTGGGTCGTGACGAAAGTGGCAAACGGATGGAAATAGCTGAATTGCAAGGTTGCACATATATGCCTTTCTTGGTTTCTTTCCGAAAATGCTTTGATACACATTCAGTTTTTGTTTTAATCTCAACTTTGGTTTTCCATTCCTTTTCAGATCACCCTTACTTTGTAGCAGTGCAATATCATCCAGAATATCTTACAAGGCCCTTGAAGCCTTCTCCACCTTACTTGGGTCTTATTTTGGCATCCATTGGAAAGTTGCAGCATTACCTTGGCCTTCGTGGAAAGGAAGTTCTACTGGACAACTCTTCAGAAGATAACTGGGAAGAGGAGGAGGTACCTGTTGGACACATCAATGGCATAGTACATGCTTCTCAAATTCTAGAATCCAAGGAATCTTTAAGGGAATCTCAATTATTTAGCAAACCATTATTGGCCAGTGAAATAATGATTTCTGGCAGTTAACCCCAGAAGCTAGAATTTCAAACTCTGATCCCCCCCCAAAAAAAGTACTTTCAATGTCAATTTAATGGTACGTTACCATATTCTGTTTGGCAGTTATATTTTATGCATTAGTAGATTTTTTTCATGGCATTTAACAAGATGCTTTTAAACAAAATGAACGGGTATAGGGCTAAATTAAATTTTATTAAAAAAAAAAGCATCTTGCTGCATTTAGTATGGCGAAGTTTAAGGTCGTTCTCCCGCCAGAGATATGTCATAGCGATGCTATCTTTTTTCACGTGCAATACAATCTATCTCATGTACGTGTTTTCAGCCGACCAAAATGTCATTTACTTGGAATTGCAATTTAGCCGCCTTAAAACACGTGCATGCAATTGTAATGCATGTAAAAAAAAAGTAGCATTGCCGTAGCATTTCTCTAGTGGGTGAATGGCCTTACTTCACAACCCAGATGAACTGGTTCGAAATTAACGTATTCTCATGTAAACTGATTAGTGCAATGAGTTTTGAATAAAAAGCATCATTTTTATTAAGCGTCCATCTCGATGCTTAACAAGGAACATCCTGTATTTTAAGATAAGTCAAATTAATTTCTAAATTAATATGGTAATTTGATAATGATCAGATTAATTTATTTTACTTTGTTTTAACCAGGTGCTGAAACATTGAAATTGTGTTGTTCAAAGGATTTTTATCACATAGAAAGTAAGGTCAGCTAAACTTGATCAGCACTTTTAACAGGTTTTTTTTCACTTTTCCATAGCTATTAAGATTCTACAATAGGCTAATAATTATGAAGGTTTTTCCATTAACTCTCATCTTCTACATTACTGTGCTCTTTTGGTAGGTCCCATTATGAAGATTCCAATAAGCATTAAATGAAAAAAGTATTTTCAAATATCATTGTCCTAATATACCGAGACCATCTAATACTTGCATCAGAAATTGGGCTCCAACTTATAGTGCCACATTATTTAAGGCCCCACGTGTATTTCTGTACTTCTTGTACCATATACCAAACAAATACCAGTTGTTGATGTTTTGTATAGCCGATGATGGTGGTAGAAATGGTTATGCGCTTGCCTTTCCATTGTAAGGTTTCCTTCCCGGTCGAGGTCTGTTTGTTTGTTGGTTTTTAACGTTGGCCTATTTCTGCAACTGAGGCTAAGCACCACTCGTCGCCGGCGGTCGAGGTCTGTGGGAATTTGTTGGGTGAAATTATCTAAGAGACTGCTCTTTCGGACGAGTTCAAACAGTGCTGTGCAGATCCCTGTTCCTCACCTCCCTTGCAGGTAAAATTCCCAGATAGGCGATGGAAGCTCGGCCTTTGTAGTACAGAAATAAGCCAATGTTTTGAAATGCAGAATTCTCTTGACACAAGATATAATCAAGATCATACTTTATTAAGTTAATAACATTTACTCGACAAATGCTAACCAATATTATTGTTATAACTTATTTTACACACCATTTGGTTTGAAAACGACACGATATTGCGAGCAAAGAGGTTTAGCAACGGAAATTACTTCTTATTTGGGTTTGATAGGGTTAATGTCAGTCGGCAGGTTCATTATATTGGACAAGTCGTTTAAAGAGAAAGGTGGGTTGGGGAAACGTTTTGCCACTCGCATAGTAAGTGTGCAATTAGCTGGCATTCTCAGAATCATTCACAACAACACTCATTCATCATAACTATGTACACGCTCTTGTAAAACAATGATCACTTCATTGTATTGTTTATGTATAAGTATATGCTATTGGCTTTTCTGCTGCCATTTACTCTGGAGATTAGGCTGTGCTAATTAAGCATGGCAAGCCATTAAAAAGTTAATGATCTGTGCCGGGTGAAAGCTGCACAGAATCTGCTGCCCAAACCTATCAAAACGATATAATACCAAACGGGAAAACGAACTAGGCAAAAGGTTTTTTTTTCTTCTTCTTCCCCAATTAGCAGGACCAATTTGCGTATATTAGAAAGCATAATTTAACAGAATAGTTTAGACTTCAGAAAGTTAACATGCCTTGCACTGGAGTAGAAATCGAACCAACTCCTACATGCAAAATCTTACGAATTCAAGGCTGAAAAAGGTACGCGCAAAATTTCAATTTGATTATATGCCATATCGTAAAGTCAATGAGAATAGCTAATAAAAACTAATTTCATTCAGTACACGCAACAACGACGGTTTAGATCGAAATGAATTAAACCTACTAGACATTGTTGGTGGGGTACATCGAGTGTTACTCACAACAAGCTTTTCCGCTAATTTCGTTAACGCATTTATCCAAAATAGTCCAGTAACGTGATAAAGGCTCGAAGGAAAGGAAAAATGCAGATAGCATCTAATGGGGTGTAGGAAAAATGCAATCTTTCAGCAGACTTCTCATTAATTTATAGCTGTCTTTGTCATCCAAACTTTCCTACAGTTGATGTTTAATCTGATGTAGCTTATTTCAGTCTTATGACAGGAAATCTGTAAATGGAAAGATTACTTTTCTGCATTTGATAATTTGATAAATGTTGATCAGCATCACGTTGATTGTAGCTATTTACCTGTAACGGTGTTTTCCTGATGCCTTGTATAATTATCTACAAAAGGGCTATCCAAGCCATTGGTGGCAACGTTAAAATTAACATTATCCTCGTTAGTGACGTGTTCCACTTCACTCCTTGTCGTGGACGTTATTTCTGTGGTGGTGTGCATGGTGCCGATAGATAAATCTATTAACTGGGCCATTTCTGATGGTGATGACGGTGCCATTGGCTCCAAATTGGATGCCAACAGGTCAAATTCTACTAAATTGTCCGATAAAGGGGAAGCTTTTTTCTCTGGAGTGCTAAGCGGATTAGAAAAATTCGAAGTGAGGCTCTTATTCGCTTTTGCATAAAGTGTGCATCAAAATGTTTACCTCTGACTGTCCATTATGAGATCTGCGTCAGTTTGGTTGTCCACTACTTCGTGATTGGAGAATCCATTAGTGTGGATGCTCTCCACATCATGCTCCTCGTTAAACATGGCCTCAATTTTCGTTGTGAAGTGCTGCTCGATTAATGGTGCATGTTTGCCTTCATTGGTTTCTGAAACGTTCACTTTGTCCATTTCAGTGTTGGTTATATTCCCAAGAAGGTCAGGCTGGGCAAGCAATTGTGATTCGTTCATCATCTCCATTGTAGAACCATCAACTCTGCCATTCTGCTCAACAGAATCAGGGATGGATGTTTCAGGGGCTTTACTGACTTGTTCTTCTGCTACAGGTAACACTAGATCTGTGGACTAAAGCCATTCAAATAATATGAGGTTTGAATAAGAAGGGATTAAGTAGTTTTTTATAATCATATTTGCCTTATTTTTAAGCATTGGTTATCTGAATCATGCATGGGTTGGATACCTTTGTCGGTGTAGTGACAGGAGGAGTATTGTTTCCTCCCTTGCCTCTTGTTCTACTCATGATAGCTTCGACTCTCTGGAACAAGTTTTTTTTTGTTAAATAAATAGATCGAAAGTTAAATTTCAACACTCAATTGGGAAGGTTTTTCACCTTTCTTCGCTCTGCTCTTTCTTCTTCCTCTTTGCGAAGTTTTTCTTCTGTCTCTTTTCTTATTTTCTCTTGTTCTTCCCTTGCAAGGCGTTCTGCTTTTTCCTTTTCGACTTTCTGTAGGTAAAAAGTTAATACATTTGACACGATGTCTTTATAAATGTAGTTGCAAGAAGGAATTTAAGAATTGCCTGTTTAGCCTCTTCCTCCTTTCTTAGACGTTCCTCTTCTTCCCTCTGCTGTTGCTCCTCGATGGCCTTTCTAAGCCTTTCTCCTTCAGCTTGGCGGGACCTCTCTTGCTCGATTTCCCACAAGCGTTGTTCCTCCTCCTCACGACGAATGCGTTCTTCTTCTTGACGGCTGAAATATGTTTTCAGCAATTAGGCTTTTTTACAAACTGATTAATAACAAACAAACTTCAAGCTCTAAAGTTTTGCCAAACTACTTGTAAAATAAGTTACTGAACAAATGATAGAAAGGTTTCAAGATAACTCACCGTAACTCTTCTTGCCTCAGTCTTTCGAGTTCAGCTTCTCGTTCGGCTTGTTCTCTTGCCAAGCGTCGTTTTTCGGCTAATGCTGCTTTCGCCTCTTCTTCGGTGGTAATTTTGGGTTTGCTTTGAACCTGCCCTTGCTCGATTACAGTTACCTCTTCCGGCTAAAATGGTTAAAATTCTTCTGTCTAAAGCAATTCTTTTAAAACACACTCGTTATAAAACATTTATCAAATTGTAATACCTGTGCTGAAATGGGAGCTACACTAATTTCCTTTTGAGGTTTTTCCTTGATCTCCTCTTTTGGCTGAGATATGGTTACAGGTTGATCAACAGTATCTTTAGTTGGTTGATCATTCTGAGAAGCTTCCATCGATGTAGGTGCGCTAATTGGCTGGGTTAAAATCTGTTCTTCAACAGATTCAACTTCGGAAGCAATGCCGTTAGGTTGTCCATTAACGGTTACATCGCCCGAAGGTTTAGACGAAGCCACGGATATGGAAGAAGCTTCGGGCACGATTTCCATTTCCGACGTGTTCGCTTGATCCACCTTCAATTCAGACTTGTTTGAGTCTGAAACCTTCTCCAACTGTTCTTTACCGAGAAGCAAAGGTGGATATTCTGACGTTGGTGACTGTACAGGAGAAGTTTTACTGCCTTGTCTGAACATTGCAGGTTTAGGAGCAATCTGCATAAATGACAATGTCATGTTTGAAATTTCTTTCCACGAACATAAGATAACAAAATCAAATGTTTACCGACTTACCTTGGGCTTATCTTTAGTTGCGACCGGTGTTCCTTTTGCTACCGGTGTTCTGGCACCTGCCGAGGGAGGCCGGCGTGAAGCAGGGGTAGGCGTTACTGGAGGTTTGTTATTTGCCGCCGCAGCAATGTCTTTTGTTACTTGATCGGCTCCAACACTTTTAGCCCTTGGGGGTTTACTGGAGAGTGGCATTGCAGCTAAAAATAAAAAAATTCAGAGAATGAAGCGAGAAACCTTTTTAAAACCAGTCACTGAAATGTTCAGTGTTCTTACCTCGTTTCTCGCTGCTTCTGCTTTGTCGTTCTTCATTGTTCAACTGCTTATCGGGAATGGTTCCGGCAACACTCAATGGACGTGGTCTCCTAGGAGCGCTTCTTGCCCGTAGACTCACGGTAGAGCTTTGACTCGTGTGACTGGACAACGAAAGCTGCGACATGCTGCTCTGCGGCCTAGATGGCGATGCAGGAGCTGCTGGAATAATTGGTGAAAGACTTAGTTACACGTACAAGGTTCACCCCGCCCCCCTCCCCGAACCCAGTCACCAGTGAAACCGCTAGTTACCAAGCATTTAAAGCAAACCAGGTCTACTTTGTGAAATATTTGTGTACTTTGCAGGCTGTGTGGGAGGAGATTGCCATTAAAGCGAATAAGTCTGAAGGATTAGCGGATGGAAGAAAGATCTTGGGTCTCTCGATTTCAATAAAACTCGAGCAGACAAATTATATTGCCGCCACCAAAGATGACAAAAACCAAGCAAGTTTTTATAGAGAGAAAGGTGGTGTTTCATCTATTATGAGAGAAGTAGAGCCAAATGCAGCAAAGGTCCTAGGATGAAGAAGCGTGCACCGATGCTACTCGTCCAGCTCTAGCAGATTACTACAGTATAGCAAATCACAGATTTCAAGCATTGCAAAGAGTAAAGTTTGGATGTTGGGCAGTGCTTTCTTATGAATATGTGTGAGACAAACAATAAGAATTCCCCCTCCCACTAAGTTTCAGAAAAAAATATCCCATTAACTGCCTTGAATTTACCAATGGTAAACTTGCCCAACAACCTAACTTAGTCACTATTCCCAAGCGTAGCAATCACCATCTGCTGATAACCATTTGTTTTTAGGAGTCCTACCTCGAGGGGGCAATCCTTCTAAACGTACTACATCTTCTTTTTGCTTGGGCACTAAATGCATCATGCTGCGGCTCATTCCATTCTGCTGGGCTTGAGTTAGAGCCCCACGTCGAAGAATGGACGTTCTGGTTGGACGTGGAGTCGAAGCTGGGGAGGCCAAATACCACATGCTTTGGGACATGCGTTTGGCACTGCCCTCTGACCCTGGCGATGAGCCACGGAAGCTCCTTCCTGGGGATGTCGACCCAGACGTCAGATGGGGGCGAGTAGGAGACGTGCGAGCTGACAACGGACGGCCGTTAGCAACGGACAGAGGCGCTATGGCTAAATGGCTGGTGCTTTTGCTCATGCGAGGATCGGCGGAACGAGAAGCCCGAAGACCTCTTCCATCCACCCCTGTCGCATTTCGGTTACTCTTACGAAATGCCAAATGGGTCATGCTTTTGGTCTTAGTCATGTTTGGCGATGGCCGGTTGGTCTCCTCCCGCAAGGCCTCCAGCGGCCGTTTCCTGGGCTGGGAAAGTTGATCCAGTCTCGTCATGCTGTAGGCCCTACCTGGAGAACGAGTTCTTGGACTTTCACGGTTTGGCGGCATTGTCGGGATGAGGTCGGTCTTCCTACGGCCACGGTGTATGCTCGAAGAGAGTGCCGACATACTCTGCGTCATGATGTTCTCTCCTGTGGGTGGCAGAAAAAGAAATTCACTCTTAAGTCGATATTTTATACATTTAAATTCTATTTGCAGGTCAACATTTTTCAATTGGCAAGTAAAGTGAGAATGCTACAAAGCAGGAAGAAAGGAGTTATTCTGACTCAAGTATGTATCAACTGAGAAAAACTTAACTTAAAGCCATGCAACTAATGGTTTACAAGCAATTTGATTTTGTGTCATGCATTTTAATGCTTCTACGGGGAAAGTCCAGGTTTAAGAAAATTAAAATTGGGATCTGATTTGCATTACGGTGGATGATTATTAAGGGGAATTGGAATATCAAGGAGTAGAACTATCACACATTTATCTTATGATCAAATGTGCAAGAGTATTTCTTCAAGAAATATGTAATGTTCAACAGTCACTTGAATAGTTGTGTTCGTTAGTCTAGCTGGGTTGCATTAACACATATTTATTAACGGGGTTTGAAACCCTATCCTTTTCAATGGGAAAATTTGCAACGACACTCACCGTCAAACAAAAAGAGATTA